>SZWC01002380.1:97892-117635 GCA_023375785.1 Penium margaritaceum
CACTCGCAACCACTTGCAACCACTCGCAACCACTCGCAACCACTAGCACAACTTGTAACCACTCGCAACGACTAGTAGCCACTCGCAACCACTCTCAACCACTCGCAACCATTTGCAACCACTTGCAACCACTTGCAACAACTTGCAACCACTCACAAAAACTCGCAACCACTTGCAACCACTCACAACCACTTGCAACCTCTCGCAACCACTCGCACCCACTTGCATCCACTCACAACCACTCACAACAACTTGCAAGCACTCCCACCCTCTTGCAACGTCTCGTAACACTCGCAACCACTTGCAACCACACAAAACCACTCACAATTACCCTCAACCACTCACAACCACTCACAACCACTTGCAACCACTTGCAACCACTTGCAACCGCTTGCAACCACTTTTAACCACATGCAACCATTCACAACCACTCGCAACCACTTGCAACCATTCGCAACGACTTGCAACAACTCACAACCACTCGCAACAACTCATAACCACTCGCAACTACTCGTAATTACTCGCAACCACTCGCAGCCACTCACAACCACTCGCAACCAATCGCAACCACTCGCAACCACTCACAACCACTCGCAACCACTCGCAACCACTCACAACCACTTACAACCACTCACAACCACTTGCAACCACTTGCAACCACTTGCAACCGCTCGCAACCACTTGCAAGCACTCGCAATCACTTACAACCACTCGCAACCACTTGCAACCACTTACAGCCACTCACAACCACTTGCAACCACTCGCGACCACTCGCAACCACTCCCAACCACTCGCAACCACACGCAACTACTTACAACCACTTGCAACTACTTGCAACCACTTGCAATTCTTGGCAATCACTTGCAACCACTCACAACCACTCGCAACCACTCACAACCACTCGCAACCATTCGCAACCACTCCCAACCACTCGCAACCACTCGCAACCACTCGCAACCACTCACAACCAATCGCAAGCACTTGCAACCACTTGCAACCAATCTCAACCAATCACAACTACTCCCAACAACTTGCAACCATTTGCGCCCAATCGCAACCACTCACAATCACCCGCAAGCACTCGCAAGCACTCGTAAGCACTCGCAACCACTCACAAGAACTTTGAACCACTCACAATCACTCGCAACCACTTGCAACCACTCGTAACCACTCACAACCACTGGCAATCACTGGCAATCACTGGCAACTACTCGTAACCACTTGCAACAAATCGCAACCACTTGCAACAACTCGCAACCAGTCGTAACCACTCGCAACCACTTGCAACCACTCACAACCACTCGCAACCACTCGTAACCACTCACAACCACTCGCAGCCCCTCACAACCACTCGCAACCACTCATAACCACTTGCAACCACTAGCAACCAGTCGCAACCATTTGCAACCACTCACAGCCACTCACAACCATTTGCAAGTACTCGCAACCACTCACAACCATTCACAACCACTCACAGCCACCTGCAACCAATCGCAACCACTTGCAACTTCTCGTAACCACTCACAACCACTCGCAACCACACGCAACTAATCACAACCACTCGCAACCAGTCGCAACCACTCGAAACCACTCGCAACCACTCGCAACCACTTGCAGAAACTCGCAACCACTCGCAACCATTCACAACCACTCGCAACTACTCGCAACCACTCGCAACTACTCGCAACCACTCGCAACTACTCGCAACCACTCGCAACTACTCGCAACCACTCGCAACTACTCGCAACCACTCGCAACTACTCGCAACCACTCGCAACTACTCGCAACCACTCGCAACTACTCGCAACCACTCGCAACTACTCGCAACCACTCGCAACTACTCGCAACCACTCGCAACTACTCGCAACCACTCGCAACTACTCGCAACCACTCGCAACTACTCGCAACCACTCGCAACTACTCGCAACCACTCGCAACTACTCGCAACCACTCGCAACTACTCGCAACCACTCGCAACTACTCGCAACCACTCGCAACTACTCGCAACCACTCGCAACTACTCGCAACCACTCGCAACTACTCGCAACCACTCGCAACTACTCGCAACCACTCGCAACTACTCGCAACCACTCGCAACTACTCGCAACCACTCGCAACTACTCGCAACCACTCGCAACTACTCGCAACCACTCGCAACTACTCGCAACCACTCGCAACAACTCGCAACCACTTGCAACCACTCACAACCACTCGCAACCACTTGCAACCACTCGCAACCACTTGTAACCATTCGCAACCACTTCAAGCTTCTTGCAACCACTTCCAACCACTCGCAACCAGTCGCAACCACTTGCAAGCACTCACAACCACTTGCAAGCACTCACAATCATTTGCAACCGCTTGCAACCACTCTTAACCATTCGTAATCACTTGCAACCACTCGCAACCACTTGCAACCACTTGCAACCACTTGCAGCCACATGCAACCACTTGCAACCCCTTGTAACCACTCACAACCACTCACAACCACTCACAACCGCTTGCAAGCACTCACAACCACTCGCAACCACTCAAAACCACTTGCAACTAGTTTCAACCACTTGTAACCACTCGCAACCACTCACAACCACTCGCAACCACTTGGAACCACTCCAAACCACTCGCAACCACTTGCAACCACTTGCAACCGCTCGCAACCACTTGCAAGCACTCGCAATCACTGACAACCACTCGCAACCACTTGCAACCACTCGCAACAACTCGCAACCACTGGAAACCACTTGCAACAACTCACAACCATTCGCAACCACTTACAAACCATTGCAATCACTTGCAACCACTCGCAACCACTCGCAACCACTCACAAAAACTCGCAGCCAGTCGTAACAAATCAAAACCACTTGCTACCACACGCAACCACTCGCAACCATTCACAACCACTCGTAACCACTCGCAACCACTTGCAATCACTCGCAACCACTCGCAACCACTTTCAATCACTTGCAACCACTTGCAACCACTTGCAACCACATGCAACCACTCGGAACCACTCGTAACCACTTGCAACCACTCGCAACCACTTGCGGCCACTTCCAACCAGTCGCAACAACTCGCAACCACTTGAAACCACTTGCAACCACTTGCAACCAATCGCAACCACTAGCAACAACTCGTAACCACTCACAACCACTAGCAACCACTCGCAACCACTCGCAACCACTCCCAACCACTTACAACCTCTTGCAACCACTTGCAACAACTTGCAACCACTCACAACAACTCGCAACGACTCGCAACCACTCACAACCACTTGCAACCTCTCGCAACCACTCGCAACCACTTGCATCCACTCACAACCACTCACAACAACTTGCAAGCACTCGCAACCTCTTGCGACGTCTTGTGACACTGGCAACCACTCGCAACCACACGGAACCACTCACAACAACCCGCAACCACTCGCAACCACTCACAACCACTCACTACCACTTGCAACTACTTGCAACCTCTCGCAACCATTTGCAACAACACAGAGCCACTCGTAACCACTCACAACGACTCACAACTACTCGTAACCACTCGCACCCACTTGCAACCACTCGCAACTACTCGCAACCACTCGCAGCCACTCGCAACCACTCGCAACCATTCGCAACCACTTGCAACCACTCGCAACCACTCACAACCACTCCCAACCACTCGCAACCACTCGCAACCACTCGTAACCACTCGCAACCATTTGCAACCACTCGCAACCACTTGGAACCACTCGCAACCACTCCCCACCACTCGCAACCACTCGCAACCACTCGCGACCACTCGCAACCACTCGCGACCACTCGCAACCACTCGCGACCACTCGCAACCACTCGCGACCACTCGCAACCACTCGCGACCACTCGCAACCACTCGCGACCACTCGCAACCACTCGCGACCACTCGCAACCACTCGCGACCACTCGCAACCACTCGCGACCACTCGCAACCACTCGCGACCACTCGCAACCACTCGCGACCACTCGCAACCACTCGCGACCACTCGCAACCACTCGCGACCACTCGCAACCACTCGCGACCACTCGCAACCACTCGCGACCACTCGCAACCACTCGCGACCACTCGCAACCACTCGCGACCACTCGCAACCACTCGCGACCACTCGCAACCACTCGCGACCACTCGCAACCACTCGCGACCACTCGCAACCACTCGCGACCACTCGCAACCACTCGCGACCACTCGCAACCACTCGCGACCACTCGCAACCACTCGCGACCACTCGCAACCACTCGCGACCACTCGCAACCACTCGCAACCACTCGCAACCACTCGCAACCACTTGCAACCACTCACAACCACTCGCAACCACTTGCAACCACTCGCAACCACTTGTAACCATTCGCAACCACTTCAAGCTTCTTGCAACCACTTCCAACCACTCGCAACCACTCGCAACCACTTGCAAGCACTCACAACCACTTGCAAGCACTCACAATCATTTGCAACCGCTTGCAACCACTCTTAACCATTCGTAATCACTTGCAACCGCTCGCAACCACTTGCAACCACTCGCAACCACTTGCAGCCACATGCAACCACTTGCAACCCCTTGTAACCACTCATAACCACTCACAACCACTCACAACCGCTTGTAAGCACTCACAACCACTCGCAACCACTCGCAATCACTCAAAACCACTTGCAACTAGTTTCAACCACTTGTATCCACTCGCAATCACTGAAAACCACTCGCAACCACTTGCAACCACTCACAACTACTCGCAACCACTCGAAACCACTTGCAACAACACACAACCATTCGCAACCACTTACAAACCATTGCAATCACTTGCAACCACTCGCAACCACTCGCAACCACTCACAAAAACTCGCAGCCACTCGTAACAAATCAAAACCACTTGCTACCACACGCAACCACTCGCAACCATTCACAACCACTCGTAACCACTCGCAACCACTTGCAATCACTCGCAACCACTCGCAACCACTTTCAATCACTTGCAACCACTTGCAACCACTTGCAACCACTCGGAACCACTCGTAACGACTTGCAACCACTCGCAACCACTTGCGGCCACTTGCAACCAGTCGCAACAACTCGCAACCACTTGAAACCACTTGCAACCACTTGCAACCAATTGCAACCACTAGCAACAACTCACAACCACTCACAACCACTAGCAACCACTCGCAACCACTCGCAACCAATCCCAACCAATTACAACCTCTTGCAACCACTTGTAACAACTTGCAAACACTCACAACAACTCGCAACCACTCGCTACCACTCACAACCACTTGCAACCTCTCGCAACCACTCGCAACCACTTGCATCCACTCACAACCACTCACAACCACTTGCGAGCACTCGCAACCTCTTGCGACGTCTTGTGACACTCGCAACCACTCGCAACCACAAGGAACCACTCACAACAACCCGCAACCACTCGCAACCACTCACAACCACTCACTACCACTTGCAACTACTTGCAACCTCTCGCTACCATTTGCAACAACTCAGAGCCACTCGTAACAACTCACAACCACTCACAACTACTCGTAACCACTCGCACCCACTTGCAACCATTCGCAACCACTCGCAACCACTCGCAGCCACTCCCAACCACTTGCAACCACTCGCAACCTCTCGCAACCACTCGCACCCACTTGCATCCACTCACAACCACTCACAACCACTCGCAACCTTTTGCAACCACTCACAACAACTCACAGCCACTCGCAACCACTCGCAACCACTCGTAACCACTCGCAACCATTCACAACCACTCGTAACCACTCGCAACCATTCACAACCACTCGTAACCACTCGCAACCATTCACAACCACTCGTAACCACTCGCAACCATTCACAACCACTCGTAACCACTCGCAACCATTCACAACCACTCGTAACCACTCGCAACCATTCACAACCACTCGTAACCACTCGCAACCATTCACAACCACTCGTAACCACTCGCAACCATTCACAACCACTCGTAACCACTCGCAACCATTCACAACCACTCGTAACCACTCGCAACCATTCACAACCACTCGTAACCACTCGCAACCATTCACAACCACTCGTAACCACTCGCAACCATTCACAACCACTCGTAACCACTCGCAACCATTCACAACCACTCGTAACCACTCGCAACCATTCACAACCACTCGTAACCACTCGCAACCATTCACAACCACTCGTAACCACTCGCAACCATTCACAACCACTCGTAACCACTCGCAACCATTCACAACCACTCGTAACCACTCGCAACCATTCACAACCACTCGTAACCACTCGCAACCATTCACAACCACTCGTAACCACTCGCAACCATTCACAACCACTCGTAACCACTCGCAACCATTCACAACCACTCGTAACCACTCGCAACCATTCACAACCACTCGTAACCACTCGCAACCATTCACAACCACTCGTAACCACTCGCAACCATTCACAACCACTCGTAACCACTCGCAACCATTCACAACCACTCGTAACCACTCGCAACCATTCACAACCACTCGTAACCACTCGCAACCATTCACAACCACTCGTAACCACTCGCAACCATTCACAACCACTCGTAACCACTCGCAACCATTCACAACCACTCGTAACCACTCGCAACCATTCACAACCACTCGTAACCACTCGCAACCATTCACAACCACTCGTAACCACTCGCAACCATTCACAACCACTCGTAACCACTCGCAACCATTCACAACCACTCGTAACCACTCGCAACCATTCACAACCACTCGTAACCACTCGCAACCATTCACAACCACTCGTAACCACTCGCAACCATTCACAACCACTCGTAACCACTCGCAACCATTCACAACCACTCGTAACCACTCGCAACCATTCACAACCACTCGTAACCACTCGCAACCATTCACAACCACTCGTAACCACTCGCAACCATTCACAACCACTCGTAACCACTCGCAACCATTCACAACCACTCGTAACCACTCGCAACCATTCACAACCACTCGTAACCACTCGCAACCATTCACAACCACTCGTAACCACTCGCAACCATTCACAACCACTCGTAACCACTCGCAACCATTCACAACCACTCGTAACCACTCGCAACCATTCACAACCACTCGTAACCACTCGCAACCATTCACAACCACTCGTAACCACTCGCAACCATTCACAACCACTCGTAACCACTCGCAACCATTCACAACCACTCGTAACCACTCGCAACCATTCACAACCACTCGTAACCACTCGCAACCATTCACAACCACTCGTAACCACTCGCAACCATTCACAACCACTCGTAACCACTCGCAACCATTCACAACCACTCGTAACCACTCGCAACCATTCACAACCACTCGTAACCACTCGCAACCATTCACAACCACTCGTAACCACTCGCAACCATTCACAACCACTCGTAACCACTCGCAACCATTCACAACCACTCGTAACCACTCGCAACCATTCACAACCACTCGTAACCACTCGCAACCATTCACAACCACTCGTAACCACTCGCAACCATTCACAACCACTCGTAACCACTCGCAACCATTCACAACCACTCGTAACCACTCGCAACCATTCACAACCACTCGTAACCACTCGCAACCATTCACAACCACTCGTAACCACTCGCAACCATTCACAACCACTCGTAACCACTCGCAACCATTCACAACCACTCGTAACCACTCGCAACCATTCACAACCACTCGTAACCACTCGCAACCATTCACAACCACTCGTAACCACTCGCAACCATTCACAACCACTCGTAACCACTCGCAACCATTCACAACCACTCGTAACCACTCGCAACCATTCACAACCACTCGTAACCACTCGCAACCATTCACAACCACTCGTAACCACTCGCAACCACTCGCAACCATTCGCAACCACTTGCAACCACTCGCAACCACTTGCAACCACTTGCAACCAGTCGCAACCACTCACAACCACTTGCAACGCCTTGCAACCACTCGCAACCACTCGCAACCACTAGCACAACTTGTAACCACTCGCAACAACTTGTAGCTACTCGCAACCACTCTCAACCACTCGCAACCATTTGCAACCACTTGCAACCAATTGCAACAACTTGCAACCACTCACAAAAACTCACAACCACTTGCAACCACTCACAACCACTTGCAACCTCTCGCAACCACTCGCACCCACTTGCATCCACTCACAACAACTCACAACCACTTGCAAGCACTCGCAACCTCTTGCAACGTCTCGTAACACTTGCAACCACTCACAACCACACAAAACCACTCACAACTACCCGCAACCACTCACAACCACTCACAACCACTCACAACCACTTGCAACCACTTGCAACCACTTGCAACCGCTTGCAACCACTTGTAACCACACGCAACCATTCACAACCACTCGCAACCACTTGCAACCATTCGCAACCACTCGCAACAACTCACAACCACTCGCAACAACTCATAACCACTCGCAACTACTCGTAATTTCTCGCAACCACTCGCAGCCACTCACAACCACTCGCAACCAATCGCAACCACTCGCAACCACTCGCAACCACTCGCAACCACTCAAAACCACTTACAACCACTCGCAACCACTTGCAACCACTCCCAACCACTCGCAACCACTCGCAACCACTCGCAACTACTTGCAACCACTTGCAATTCTTCGCAATCAATTGCAACCACTCACAACCACTCACAACCACTAGCAACCACTCGCAACCATTCGCATCCACTCCCAACCACTCGCAACCACTCGCAACCACTCGCAACCACTCACAACCAATCGCAAGCACTTGCAACCACTCGCAACCAATCTCAACCAATCACAACTACTCCCAACAACTTGCAACCATTTGCGCCCAATCGCAACCACTTGCAATCACCCGCAAGCACTCACAAGCCCTCGTAACCACTCGCAACCAATCTCAACCAATCACAACTACTCCCAACAACTTGCAACCATTTGCGCCCAATCGCAACCACTTGCAATCACCCGCAAGCACTCACAAGCCCTCGTAACCACTCGCAACCACTCGCAAGAACTTTGAACCACTCACAATCACTCGCAACCACTTGCAACCACTTGCAACCACTCACAACCACTTGCAACCATTGGCAATCACTGGCAACTACTCGCAACCACTTGCAACAAATCGCAACCACTTGCAACAACTCGCAACCAGTCGCAACCACTCGCAACCACTTGCAACCACTCACAACCACTTGCAACCACTCGTAACCACTCACAACCACTCGCAGCCCCTCACAACCACACGCAACCACTCATAACCACTTGCAACCACTTGCAACCAGTCGCAACCATTTGGAACCACTCACAGCGACTCACAACCATTTGCAGGTACTCGCAACCACTCGCAACCATTCACAACCACTCACAGCCACCTGCAACCAATTGCAACCACTTGCAACTTCTCGTAACCACTCACAACCACTCGCAACCACACGCAACTACTCACAACCACTCGCAACCAGTCGCAACCACTCGAAACCACTCGCAACCACTCGCAACCACTCGCAACCACTGGCAACCACTCGCAACCATTCACAACCACTTGCAACTACTCGCAACCACTCGCAACCACTGGCAACCACTCGCGACCACTTGCAACCACTCGGAACCACTTGCAACCACTTGCAATTATTGGCAATCACTTCCAACCACTCACAACCACTGGCAACCACTCGCGACCACTTGCAACCACTCGGAACCACTTGCAACCACTTGCAATTATTGGCAATCACTTCCAACCACTCACAACCACTGGCAACCACTCGCGACCACTTGCAACCACTCGGAACCACTTGCAACCACTTGCAATTATTGGCAATCACTTCCAACCACTCACAACCACTGGCAACCACTCGCGACCACTTGCAACCACTCGGAACCACTTGCAACCACTTGCAATTATTGGCAATCACTTCCAACCACTCACAACCACTGGCAACCACTCGCGACCACTTGCAACCACTCGGAACCACTTGCAACCACTTGCAATTATTGGCAATCACTTCCAACCACTCACAACCACTGGCAACCACTCGCGACCACTTGCAACCACTCGGAACCACTTGCAACCACTTGCAATTATTGGCAATCACTTCCAACCACTCACAACCACTGGCAACCACTCGCGACCACTTGCAACCACTCGGAACCACTTGCAACCACTTGCAATTATTGGCAATCACTTCCAACCACTCACAACCACTGGCAACCACTCGCGACCACTTGCAACCACTCGGAACCACTTGCAACCACTTGCAATTATTGGCAATCACTTCCAACCACTCACAACCACTGGCAACCACTCGCGACCACTTGCAACCACTCGGAACCACTTGCAACCACTTGCAATTATTGGCAATCACTTCCAACCACTCACAACCACTGGCAACCACTCGCGACCACTTGCAACCACTCGGAACCACTTGCAACCACTTGCAATTATTGGCAATCACTTCCAACCACTCACAACCACTGGCAACCACTCGCGACCACTTGCAACCACTCGGAACCACTTGCAACCACTTGCAATTATTGGCAATCACTTCCAACCACTCACAACCACTGGCAACCACTCGCGACCACTTGCAACCACTCGGAACCACTTGCAACCACTTGCAATTATTGGCAATCACTTCCAACCACTCACAACCACTGGCAACCACTCGCGACCACTTGCAACCACTCGGAACCACTTGCAACCACTTGCAATTATTGGCAATCACTTCCAACCACTCACAACCACTGGCAACCACTCGCGACCACTTGCAACCACTCGGAACCACTTGCAACCACTTGCAATTATTGGCAATCACTTCCAACCACTCACAACCACTGGCAACCACTCGCGACCACTTGCAACCACTCGGAACCACTTGCAACCACTTGCAATTATTGGCAATCACTTCCAACCACTCACAACCACTGGCAACCACTCGCGACCACTTGCAACCACTCGGAACCACTTGCAACCACTTGCAATTATTGGCAATCACTTCCAACCACTCACAACCACTGGCAACCACTCGCGACCACTTGCAACCACTCGGAACCACTTGCAACCACTTGCAATTATTGGCAATCACTTCCAACCACTCACAACCACTGGCAACCACTCGCGACCACTTGCAACCACTCGGAACCACTTGCAACCACTTGCAATTATTGGCAATCACTTCCAACCACTCACAACCACTGGCAACCACTCGCGACCACTTGCAACCACTCGGAACCACTTGCAACCACTTGCAATTATTGGCAATCACTTCCAACCACTCACAACCACTGGCAACCACTCGCGACCACTTGCAACCACTCGGAACCACTTGCAACCACTTGCAATTATTGGCAATCACTTCCAACCACTCACAACCACTGGCAACCACTCGCGACCACTTGCAACCACTCGGAACCACTTGCAACCACTTGCAATTATTGGCAATCACTTCCAACCACTCACAACCACTGGCAACCACTCGCGACCACTTGCAACCACTCGGAACCACTTGCAACCACTTGCAATTATTGGCAATCACTTCCAACCACTCACAACCACTGGCAACCACTCGCGACCACTTGCAACCACTCGGAACCACTTGCAACCACTTGCAATTATTGGCAATCACTTCCAACCACTCACAACCACTGGCAACCACTCGCGACCACTTGCAACCACTCGGAACCACTTGCAACCACTTGCAATTATTGGCAATCACTTCCAACCACTCACAACCACTGGCAACCACTCGCGACCACTTGCAACCACTCGGAACCACTTGCAACCACTTGCAATTATTGGCAATCACTTCCAACCACTCACAACCACTCGCAACCACTTGCAACCACTCACAACCACTTGCAACCTCTTGCAACCACTCGCAACCACTTGCATCCACTCACAAACACTCACAACCACTTGCAAGCACTCGCAACCTCTTGCAACATCTCGCAACACTCGCAACCACTCGCAACCACACAGAACCACTCACAACTACCCGCAACCACTCACAACCACTCACAACCACTCACAACCACTTGCAACCACTTGCAACCACTTGCAACTGCTTGCAGCCACTTGTAACAACACGCAACCATTCACAACCACTCGCAACCACTTGCAACCACTCGCAACCACTCGCAACAACTCAAGGCACTCGCAACCACTCATAACCACTCGCAACTACTCGTAGTTACGCGCAACCACTCGCAACCACTCACAACTACTCGCAACCAATCACAACCACTGGCAACCAATCGTAACCACTCCTAACCACTCGCAACCACTCGCAACCACTCGCAACCATTTACAACCACTCGCAACCACTCGCAACCACTCGCGACCACTCGCAACCACTCGCAACCACTCGCAATCACTCGCAACCACTCGCAACCACTCGCGACCACTCGCAACCACTCGCAACCACTCGCAACAACTCGCGACCACTTGCAACCACTCGCAACCACTCGCAACCATTCCCAACCACTCGCAACCACACGCAACTTCTCGCAACCACTCGTATCTACTTGTAACCACTTGCAATTCATGGGAATCACTTGCAACCACACACAACAACTCGCAACCATTGGCAACCACTCCCAACCACTCGCAACCATTTGCAACCAGTCGCAACCACTCACAACCAATCGCAAGCACCTGCAACCACTCGCAACCAATCTCAACCATTCACAACTACTCGCAACCACTTGCAACCATTTGCGATCAATCGCAACCACTCGCAATCACCAGCAAGCACTCGCAACCACTCGTAACCACTCGCAACCACTCGCAACAACTTCGAACCACTCACAACAACTCGCAACCACTTGCAACCACTCGCAACCACTCACAACCACTTGCAACCACTGGCAACCACTGGCAACTACTCGCAACCACTTGCAACTAATCGCAGCCACTCACAATAACTCGCAACCACTTGCAACCACTCGCAACCACTTGCAACCACTCGCAACCACTTGCAACCACTCGTAACCACTCACAACCACTCGCAGCCACTCAAAACCACCTGCGACCACTCAGAACCACTTGCAAAAACTTGCAACCAGTGGCAACCATTCGGAACCACTCANAACAACTCACAACCACTCACAACTACTCGTAACCACTTGCACCCACTTGCAACCACTCGCAACTACTCGCAACCACTCGCAACCACTCGCAACCACTCGCAACCACTTGCAACCACTCGTAACCACTCACAACCACTCGCAGCCACTCAAAACCACCTGCGACCACTCAGAACCACTTGCAAAAACTTGCAACCAGTGGCAACCATTCGGAACCACTCACAGCCACTCACAACCATTTGCAAGTACTCGCAACCACTTGGAACCACTCATAACCACTCACAACCACCTGCAACCAATCGCAACCACTTGCAACTTCTCGTATCCACTCACAACCACTTGCAACCACACGCAACCACTCACAACCACTCGCAACCACTCCCAACCACTCGCAACCACTCGCAACCACTTGCAACCACTCACAACCACTCGCAGCCACTTGCAACCACTCGCACCATCTCGGAACCACTCGCAACCACTCGCAACCATTCGCAACCACTGGAAACCACTGGCAACCACTTGCATCCACTCGCAACCACTCACAACCGCTCGCAGCCACTTGCCACCACTTGCAACCACTCGCAACCACTCGCAACCACTCACAACCACTCGCAACCACTAACAACCACTCGCAACCACTTGCGCCCACTTGCACCCCCTCCCAACCACTCGTAACCACTCACAACCACTTGCAACCACTTGCAACTACTTGCAAACACTAGCAGCCACTCGCAACCTCTCGCAACTACTGGCAATCACTCCTAACTACTCGCAACCACTCGCAAGTACTTGAAACCACTCACAACCATTCGGAACCACTTGCAAGCACTCATAACCACTTGGAAGCACTTGCAACCACTCGCAACTACTCGCAACCATTCGCAACCACTTGCAACCACTCGCAACAACTTGCAACCGCTTGCAACAACTTGCAACCACTCGCAACCACTCGCAACCACTCACAACCACTTGCAACCACTTGCAACCACTTCCAACCACTCGTAATCACTCACAACCACTTGCAAGCACTCACAAGCACTCCCACGCACTCGCCACGACTCGCAACCAACTGCAACCAGTCGCAACCACTTGCAACTTCTCGTAAGTACTCGCAACCACTCGCAACCACACGCAACCACTCACAACCACTCGCAACCACTCGCAACCACTTGCAACCACTTGCAACCACTCTTAACCACTTGCAACCACTCACAACCACTCGCAACCACTCGCAACCAATCGCGACTATTCTCAACCCGTTCAAACCACTTGCAACCACTTACAACCTCTTCTAGCCACTCGCAATCGATCGTAACCACTTGCAACCACTTGCATCCACTCGCAACGACTCGCAACCAATTGCAACCACTAGAAACCTCCGGCAACCACTTGTAACCACTCTCAACCACTCGCAACCACAAGCAACCACTCCCAACCACTTGCAACCACTCGCACCCCCTCGCAGCCATTTGCAACAACTTGCAACCACCCCCAACCACTCGCAACTACTCGCAACCACTCGCAACCACTCGCAACCACTCACAACCACTTACAACCATTTGCAACCACTTGCAACCACTCACAATCATTCACAACCACTTGCAACCACTAGCAACCACTTGCAACGACTCGCAGCCACTTGCCACCACTCGCAACCAATTGCAATCACTTGCAACCACTCACAAAAACTCAACACCACATCCAAGCACTCGCAGCCACTCGCAGCCACTGACAACCACTCCCAGCCACTTGCAACCAAAAACAACCACTCGTCACCACTCCCAACCACTTGCAACCACTGGCAACCACTCGCAACCGCTGGCAACCACTTGCATCGACTTGCAAGGACTAGCAACCACTCGCAACCACTCGCAACCACTCGCAACCATTCCCCAGCATTGGCAACCACTCACAACCACTCACAATCACTAGCAACCACTCACAACCACTCGCAACCACTCGCAACCACTTGCAACCACTTGCAACAACTCACAAACAGTCAACACCACTTGGAGGAACTCGCAGCCACTCGCAACCACTAACAACCACTCCCAACCACTTGGAACAAAAAACAACAACTTGTAACCACTCGCAACTACTTGCAACCACTCGCAACCACTCGCAACCACTTGCAACCACTTGCAACAACTCACAAACAGTCAACACCACTTGGAGGAACTCGCAGCCACTCGCAACCACTAACAACCACTCCCAACCACTTGGAACAAAAAACAACAACTTGTAACCACTCGCAACTACTTGCAACCACTCGCAACCACTCGCAACCACTTGCAACCACTTGCAACAACTCACAAACAGTCAACACCACTTGGAGGAACTCGCAGCCACTCGCAACCACTAACAACCACTCCCAACCACTTGGAACAAAAAACAACAACTTGTAACCACTCGCAACTACTTGCAACCACTCGCAACCACTCGCAACCACTTGCAACCACTTGCAACAACTCACAAACAGTCAACACCACTTGGAGGAACTCGCAGCCACTCGCAACCACTAACAACCACTCCCAACCACTTGGAACAAAAAACAACAACTTGTAACCACTCGCAACTACTTGCAACCACTCGCAACCACTCGCAACCACTTGCAACCACTTGCAACAACTCACAAACAGTCAACACCACTTGGAGGAACTCGCAGCCACTCGCAACCACTAACAACCACTCCCAACCACTTGGAACAAAAAACAACAACTTGTAACCACTCGCAACTACTTGCAACCACTCGCAACCACTCGCAACCACTTGCAACCACTTGCAACAACTCACAAACAGTCAACACCACTTGGAGGAACTCGCAGCCACTCGCAACCACTAACAACCACTCCCAACCACTTGGAACAAAAAACAACAACTTGTAACCACTCGCAACTACTTGCAACCACTCGCAACCACTCGCAACCACTTGCAACCACTCGCAACCACTTGCAACCACTCGCAACCACTCGCAACCACTCGCAACCACTGACAACCACTCGCAACCACTCGCAGCCACTCGCAACCACTGGCAACAACTCGCAACCACTCGCAACCACTCGCAACCACTCACAACAATTTGCAACCACTCACAACAACTCGCAACCACTTGCAACATCTTGCAACCACTCACAACCACTTGGTATCACTTGTAACCACTTGCAACCACTCATAACCACTTGCAAGCACTTGCAACCACTCACAACCACTCACAACCACCTGCAACCACTCACAACCACTTGCAACTTCTCGTAACCAGTGGCAACCACTCGCAACCACACGCAACGAATCAGAACCACTCGCATCCACTCGCAACCACTTGCAACCACTCACAACCACTCGCGACGACTTTCAACCACTCCCAATCCCTCACAACAACTCGCAACCACTCGCGACCACTCGCAACTACTCACAACCACTTGCTACCATTCGCAGCCACTCGCAACCACTCGCAACCACTTCCAACCACTTGAAACCACTCGCAACCACTCAAAACCATTCGAAACCACTTGCAACCACTTCCAACAACTTGCAACCACTGGCGGCCACTTGCAACCACTCGCAACCACTCACAAACAGTCAACACCACTTGCAGGCACTCGCAGCCACTCACAACCACTAACAACCACTCCCAACCACTTGTAACCAAAAACAACCACTTGTAACCACTCGCAACTACTTGCAACCACTCGCAACCACTCGCAACCACTCGCAGCCACTCACAACCAGTTACAACCAATCGCAACCACTCGCAACCACTTGCAACCACTCGCACCCACTCGCAACCACTTGCAACCACTTGCAACCACTGGCAATCACTCGCAACCACTCGCAACCACTCGCAACCACTTGCAACCACTTGCAACCACTGGCAATCACTCGCAACCACTCGCAACCACTCGCAACCACTTGCAACCACTTGCAACCACTGGCAATCACTCGCAACCACTCGCAACCACTCGCAACCACTTGCAACCACTTGCAACCACTGGCAATCACTCGCAACCACTCGCAACCACTCGCAACCACTTGCAACCACTTGCAACCACTGGCAATCACTCGCAACCACTCGCAACCACTCGCAACCACTTGCAACCACTTGCAACCACTGGCAATCACTCGCAACCACTCGCAACCACTCGCAACCACTTGCAACCACTTGCAACCACTGGCAATCACTCGCAACCACTCGCAACCACTCGCAACCACTTGCAACCACTTGCAACCACTGGCAATCACTCGCAACCACTCGCAACCACTCGCAACCACTTGCAACCACTTGCAACCACTGGCAATCACTCGCAACCACTCGCAACCACTCGCAACCACTTGCAACCACTTGCAACCACTGGCAATCACTCGCAACCACTCGCAACCACTCGCAACCACTTGCAACCACTTGCAACCACTGGCAATCACTCGCAACCACTCGCAACCACTCGCAACCACTTGCAACCACTTGCAACCACTGGCAATCACTCGCAACCACTCGCAACCACTCGCAACCACTTGCAACCACTTGCAACCACTGGCAATCACTCGCAACCACTCGCAACCACTCGCAACCACTTGCAACCACTTGCAACCACTGGCAATCACTCGCAACCACTCGCAACCACTCGCAACCACTTGCAACCACTTGCAACCACTGGCAATCACTCGCAACCACTCGCAGCCACTCGCAACCACTCGCAACCACTCGCAACCACTCACAACCACTCGCAACCACTCGCAACCACTCGCAGCCACTTGCAACCACTTGCAACCACTGGCAATCACTCGCAACCACTCGCAGCCACTCGCAACCACTGGCAACAACTCGCAAACCACTCGTAACCACTCCCAACCACTCACAACAATTTGCAACCACTCACAACCACTTGCAGCCACTTGCAACCACTTGCAACCACTCACAACCACTTGCTACCACTTGCAACCACTCGCAACCACTCACAACAACTTGCAAGCACTTGCAACCACTCACAGCCACTCAGAACCACCCGCAACCACTCACAACCACTTGCAACTTCTCGTAACCAGTGGCAACCACTCGCAACCACACGCAACCACTCACAACCACTCGCATCCACT
This sequence comes from Penium margaritaceum, assembly GCA_023375785.1. Taxonomy (NCBI): domain Eukaryota; kingdom Viridiplantae; phylum Streptophyta; class Zygnematophyceae; order Desmidiales; family Peniaceae; genus Penium; species Penium margaritaceum. The sequence continues at coordinate 116,110 of SZWC01002380.1, forward strand.
CACAACCACTTGCAACCACTCATAACCACTCGCAACCACTTGCAACCACTCGCAACCCCTCACAACAACTCGCAACCACTCGCGACCACTCGCACTTACTCACAACCACTTGCTCCCACTCGCAGCCACTCGCAACCACACGCAACCACTTGCAACCACTTGCAACCACTTGCAACCACTCGCAACCACTTTCAACCACTCGCAACCACTCGCAACCACTCACAACCACTCGCAACCACACGCAACCACTTGCAACCACTTGCAACCACTTGCAACCACTCGCAACCACTTTCAACCACTCGCAACCACTCGCAACCACTCACAACCACTTGCACCCACTTGCAACCCCTCACAACCACTCGCAACCACTCGCAACCACTCGCAACTACTAGTAGCCACTCGCAACCACTCGCAACCACTAGCAACCACTCGTAACTACTCGCAACCACTCGCAACCACATGCAACCACTCGCAACCACTCACAACCACTTGCAACCACTTGCAACACTCACAACCACTTGCAAGTACTCGCAACCACTGGCAAGCACTTGCAACCACTTGCAACCACTTGCAACCACTCCTAACAACTTGCAACCACTTGCAACAACTCGCAACCACTTACAACCACTCGCAACCACTCACAACCACTTCCAACCACTTGCAACCACTCGCAGCCACTTGCAACCACTCAGAACCACTCACAACTATTCAAATCCACTTGCAAGCACTCGCAACCACTCACAACCAATCACAACCACTCACAACCACGTGCAACCATTCGCAACCACTTGCAACGTCTTGTAACCACTCGCAACCTATCGCAACCACACGCAACCACTCACAACCACACACAACCACTTGCAACCACTTGCAACGTCTTGTAACCACTCGCAACCTATCGCAACCACACGCAACCACTCACAACCACACACAACCACTTGCAACCAGTCCCAACCACTCGCAACCACTCGCAACCACTCGCAACAACTCGCCACCACTCGCCACCACTCACAACCATTCGCAACCACTTGTAACCACTCACAAACACTCACAACCACTCACAACCACTCGCAACAACTTGCAACCATTCGCAACTACTTGCCACCACTCGCAACCACTTGCAACCACTTGCAACCATTCATGATCGCTCGTAACCTCTCGCAGCCACTCGCAACAGGCAACGATTGGCAACCACTCCCAACCACTAGAAACCACTCGCAACCACTTGTAACCACTCTTAACATCTCCAAAGCACTAGCAACCACTCGCAACCACTTACAACCTCTCGTAACAACTCGCAACCATTCGCAACCACTTGCAACCAGTCACAACCACTCGCAACCACTCGCAACCTTTTGCAACCACTCGCAACCAATGACAACCACTCGCAACCACTTGCAACCACTTGCAACCACTCGCAACCACTTGCAACCACTCGCAACCACTCGCAACCACTCGCAACCACTCACAACCACTCGCAACCACTCGCAACCACTCGTAACCACTCGCAACCACTCGCAACCACT
>SZWC01002380.1:117903-173901 GCA_023375785.1 Penium margaritaceum
CAACCACTTGCAACCACTTGCAACCACTTGCAACTACTTGCAACCACTCGCAACCACTTGCAACTACTCGCAACCACTCGAAACCACACGCAACCACTCGCAACCACACGCAACCACTTGAAACCACTTGCAACCACTTGTAAGAACTCACAACCACTTGCAAGCACTCGCAACCATTCACAACCACTCGTAACCACTCGCAACCATGGACAACCTCTTGCAACCACTCAAAACCACTTGCAACCACTTGCAACCACTCGCAACCACTCGCAACCACTTGCAACCACTCGCAACCACTCACAACCACTCACAACAACTTGCAAGCACTTGTACCCACTCGCAACCATTCACAACCCCTCACAAGCACTTGCAACCACTCGCAAGCACTCATAACCACTTGCAACCAATCGCGACCACTCGCAAAAAACTTGCAACCACTTGCAATCACTCGCAACCACTCGCAACTATTCGCAACCACACACAACCACTGGCAACCATTTGCAACCACTTGCAACCACATGCAACCACTCGCAACCAATCGCAACCACTCGCAACAACTTGCAAGCACTGCAGCCACTTGAAAGCAAACGCAAGCACTCGCAACAGTTTGCAACCACTCGCAACCACTTGCAATCAATCGCAACCACTCTCAACCACTCACAACCACTTGCAATCACTCGCAACCCCTCACATCAACTCGCAACCACTCCCAACCACTCACAACCATTCGCAACCACTCTCGACCAGTTGCAACCACTCGCAACCACTCACAACCACTCACAGCCACTCGCAACCACTCCAAACCTCTTGCAACCACTTGCAACCACTTCAACCACTCGCAACCACTCGCAACCACTTGCAACCACTCCCAACCATTCACAACCACTCACAACAACTTGCAAGCACTTGTAACCACTCGCAACCACTCACAACCCCTCATAAGCACTTGCAACCACTCGCAACCACTCATAACCACTTGCAACCACTCGCGACCACTCGCAAAAACTTGCAACCACTTGCAATCACTCGCAACCACTCCCAACCACTCGCAACCACACACAACCACTGGCAACCATTTGCAACTACTCGCAACCACATGCAACCACTCGCAACCAATCGCAACCACTCGCAACGCCTTGCAAGCACTGCAGCCACTTGCAAGCAAACGCAAGCACTCGCAACAGTTTGCAACCACTCGCAACCAATCGCAACCATTCACAACCACTTGCAACCAGTCGCAACCACCCGCAACCACTCGTAACCACTCGCAACCACTCGCAAGCACTCGCTACCACTTGCAACCAATCGCAACCACTCGCAACCACTGACAACCACTTGCAATGACTCGCAACCCCTCACATCCACTCGCAACCACTCCCAACCACTCGCAACCATTCGCAACCACTCGCAACCACTTGCAACCACTCGTTACCACTCGCAACCACTTGTAACCACTCGCATCCAGTTGCCACCACTCACAACCACTCGCAACCACTTGCAACGACTCGCAACCACTCGCAACCTCTCGCAACCACTCGCAACCACTCGCAACCATTCGCAACCACTCGCAACCACTTGCAACCACTCGTTACCACTCGCAACCACTTGTAACCACTCGCATCCAGTTGCCACCACTCACAACCACTCGCAACCACTTGCAACGACTCGCAACCACTCGCAACCTCTCGCAACCACTCGCAACCACTCGCAACCATTCGCAACCACTCGCAACCACTTGCAACCACTCGTTACCACTCGCAACCACTTGTAACCACTCGCATCCAGTTGCCACCACTCACAACCACTCGCAACCACTTGCAACGACTCGCAACCACTCGCAACCTCTCGCAACCACTCGCAACCACTCGCAACCATTCGCAACCACTCGCAACCACTTGCAACCACTCGTTACCACTCGCAACCACTTGTAACCACTCGCATCCAGTTGCCACCACTCACAACCACTCGCAACCACTTGCAACGACTCGCAACCACTCGCAACCTCTCGCAACCACTCGCAACCACTCGCAACCATTCGCAACCACTCGCAACCACTTGCAACCACTCGTTACCACTCGCAACCACTTGTAACCACTCGCATCCAGTTGCCACCACTCACAACCACTCGCAACCACTTGCAACGACTCGCAACCACTCGCAACCTCTCGCAACCACTCGCAACCACTCGCAACCATTCGCAACCACTCGCAACCACTTGCAACCACTCGCAACCACTCACAACCACTCGCAACCACTCGCAACCACTCGCAACCACTTGCAACCACTCGTTACCACTCGCAACCACTTGTAACCACTCTCATCCAGTTGCCACCACTCTCAACCACTCGCAACTACTTGCAACGACTCGCAACCACTCGCAACCTCTCGCAACCACTCGCAACCACTCGCAACCACTCGCAACCACTCGGAACCACTTGCAACCACTTGCAACCACTTGCAAGCACTCACAGCCACTTGCAAGCACTCACAACCATTCATGACCATTCGTAACCAATCGCAACCATTCGCGACCACTTGCAACCACTCGCAACCACTCACAACCACTCACAACCACTTGCAAGAATTCACAACCACTCGTAATTACTCGCAACCACTTGCAAACATTCGCAACCTTTTGCAACCAATCGCAACCACTCGCAAACAATTGCAACCAGTTGCAACCACTCGCAACCACTCGCAACCACTCGCAACCACACACAGCCACTGGCAACCACTCGCAACCACTCGCAACCTCTTGCAACCACTCGCAACCACTCGCAACCACTTGCAACCACTTGCAAGCAGTGCAACCACTTGTAAGCACGTGCAAGCACTCGCAACCAGTGGCAACCACCCGCAACCACTCGCAACTATTCATAACTGCTTGCAACCACTCGCAACCACCTACAACCACTCGCAACCACTCGCAACCACTCGCAACCACATGCAAGCACTCGCAACCACTCACAACCACTCGCAAACACTCGCAACCACTCACAACCATTCACAGCCACTCGCAACCACTTGCAACCACTCGCAACCACTCGCAACCACTCACAGCCACTCGCAACTACTCGAAACCAGTCACAACTACTTGCAACTACTCGCAACCACTCGCAACCGCTTGCAACCACTCGCAACCACATGCAACCATTTGCAACCACTCGCAACCACTTGTAACCACTCGCAACCATTTGCAAGTACTTGCAACCACTTGCAACCACTCGCAACCACTCACAGCCACTCACAACCAGTTGCAATCAATTGCAACCACTCACAACAAGTTGCAACCATTCGCAACCACTTGCAACCACTTGCAACAACTTGCAAGAACTCGCAACCACTTGCAACCACTGGTAACCACTCACAACCACATGCAACCACTTGCCAGTACTCACAACCAGTCACAACAACTCACAACCACTTGAAAGCACTAGGGTACAGCTAGGGCATAAGAACGGCGCAACTAGGGCGCGGATAGGGCATAGCTAGTGCTAAACTAAGGTGCAAGTGGGGCGCAACTAGGTCGCAAGTAGGGCGCAACTAGGGCGCAAGTAGGGCGCAACTAGGACGCAAGAAGGGTGCAGTTAGGGCGCAACGAGGGCGCAACCAGGGCATGAGTAGGGTACATATAGGGTGCAATTAGGGTGCAACTAGGGCGTAACTAGGGTGCAACTAGGGCGTGAGAAGGGCGTAAGTGGGGCGCAACTAGGGCGCAACTAGGGCGCATGCAGGGTGTAAGTAGGGCGCAAATAGGGCGTAACTAGGGTGCAACTAGGGCGTAGCTAGTGCCCAACTGAGGCGCAACTAGGGCGCAACTAGGGTGCAAGTCGAGAGTAGCTAGGACTCAAGTAGGACGCAACTAGGGCACAACTAGGGCGCAACTAGGACGCAACTAGGGCGTAAGTAGGGTGCAAGTAGGGTGCAACTGGCGTGCAACTAGGACGCAACTAAGGCGTAGCTAGTGCCTGATTGAGGCCCCCAAGTTGCACCCATAGTTGTGCCCTACTTGCACCCTTCATGCACCCTACTTGCACCATGATTGCGTCTACTTGCGCCTTAGTTGCGCCCTACTTGCACGCTATTTGCACCTTTGTTGTGCCTCAGTTGAGCACAAGCTACGCCCTAGTTGCACCCTAGTTGCGTCCTAGTTACGTCCTAGTTGCGCCCTACTTGCACCCTACTTGCACCCTACTTGTGCCCTAGTTGCGCCCAGGTTGCACCCTCATTGCGCCCTAGTTGTGCCATAGTTGCACCTTGGATGGACTCTAGCTACACCCTGGTTGCGCCCTAGTTGCGCCCTATTTGCGCCTTAGTTAGGTACTAGCTACACCCTAGTTGTGCCCTAGTTGTGCCGTAGTTGCGCCCTAGATGCACCCTATATGTGCCCTACTTGCGCCCTAGTCGCTCCTCACTTGGAGACTAGCCAGACCCTAGTTGCACCCTAATTGCACTCTAGTTGCGCCCTAGTTGCGCGCTACTTGCACCGTGGTCGCACCCTTGTTATGTCCTTGTTGCGCGTCAGTTGGATTCTAGCTACGTCCTAGTTGCACCCTAGTTGCACCCTAGTTGTGCCCTAGTTGCGCCCTAGTTGCGCCCTAGTTGTGCCCTACTTATGCCCTACTTGCGCCCTAGTTGCTCTCTACTTCTGCCCTAGTTGCGCCCTAGTCGCACCTCAGTTGGGTACTAGCTACGCCCTAGTTGCGTCCTAGTTTCGCCCTAGTTGCACCCTACTTGCGCCCTACTTGCGCCCTACTTGTGACCTACTTGCGCCCTAGTTACACCCTAGTTGCGCCTGGGTTGGGCACGAGATACGCCCTAGTTTTGTCGTAGTTGGACCCTGGTTCGGCCCTACTTACGCCCTAGTTGTGCCCTAGTTGTGCCCTAACTGCACCCTACTTGCGCCCTAGTTGCGCCCTACTTGTGCCCTCATTGTGCCCTTCTTGCACCCGAGTTGTGCCCTAGTTGTGCCTCTGTTTGGCACTAGCTACGCCCTGTTTGCGGCCTAGTTACGCCGTAGTTACATCCTATTTGTGTCCTACTTGCGTCCTAATTGCACCCTAGTTGTGCCCATATTGCACCCTAGTTGCGCCCTAGTTGCACCCTAGTTGCACCCTACTTTTGCCCTACTTGCGCCCTAGTTGCGCCCTAGATACACCATAGTTGCACCCTACTTGCACCCTACTTGCACCCTACTTTCACCCTAGTTGCGCCCTAGTTGCGCCATCGTTGCACCCTACTTGCTCCATACTTGTGCCCTACTTGCAACCTTGTTGCACCCTAGTTGCGCCCTTGTTGTGCTCAACCTGCACCCTTTTGGGACCCTAGTTACGCCCTAGTTGCGACCTAGTTGCATCATACTTGCGTCCTAGTTACGCCCTAGTTGCGCCTCATGTGGGCACTAGCTACGCCCTACTTGCGCCCTAATTGTGCCCTAGTTACGCCCTAGTTGCGCACTGTTTGCGCCCTACTTGCGTCCTAGTGACGTCCTACTTCCGCCCTAGTTGCGCCCTACTTGCACCCTAGTTGCGCCCTAGTTGTGCCCTAGTTCTGCCTCAGTTGGGCACTAGCTACGCCATAGTTGCACCCTAGTTACACACTAATTATGCTTCCTAGCTGCGCCCTACTTTCCCCCTGGTTGCCCCTCAGTTGGGCACTACCTACGGCTTAGTTGCGCCCTATTTGTGCCCTAGTTGCGCCCTAGTTGTGCCCTAGTAGCGCCCTACTTGCGCCCTACTTACGTCCTACTTGCGCCCTAGTTGCGCCATCCGTGCGCCATATTTGTGTCCTAGTTACACCCTAGTTATACCCTATATGTGCTCTAGTTGCACCGTACTTACGCCCTACGTACGCCCTACTTGCGTCCTAGTTGTACCCTAGTTGTGTCCAATGTGCGCCTCAGTTGGGCACGAGCTACGCCCTAGTTGCGTTCTAGTTACATCGTTGTTGCGCCCCAGTTGTTCCTTAGTTGCGCCTTACTTGCGCCCTACTTGAATCCTAGTTGTCCCCCTAGTTGCGCCCTACTAGTGCCGTACTTGCGTCCTGGTTGCACCCTAGTTCTACCCTAGTTGCGTGCTAGTTTCTCCCTAGTTGCGCCCTATTTGTGCCCTAGTAGCGCCCTAGTTGCACCCTAGTTGTGCCCTAGTTGCACCGTAGTTGCTTCCTAATTGCCCACTACTTGCGCCCTACTTGCGCCCTACTTGCGTCCTACTTACGCCCGATTTGCAGCCTAGTTGCGACTTAGTTGCGCTTCAGTTGGACACTAGCTACGATCTAGTTGCACCCTTGTTACACCCTAGTTGCGCCCTACTTGCACCCTACATGCGCCCTAGTTGCGTCCTAGTTGTGTCCTAGACGTGACCTAGTTGTGTCCTACTTGCGTCCAAGTTAGACTATAGTTGTGCCCTAACTGCATCCTACTTGCGCACTTCTCGAGCCCTACTTGCGCCATAGTTGTGCCCTATTTGCATTCTAGTTACGCCCTACTTGTGCCCTAGTTGCACCCTAGTTGTGCCCTAGTTACAACCTAGTTCTGTCCTACTTGCGACGTACTTGCGCCCTACTTGCGTCTTAGTTGCACCCTAGTTGCGCCCTAGTTGCGACCAAGATGCACCCTACTTGCACCCTGCCTATGCCATAGGTGCGCCCTAGTTGCGTCCTAGTTGCGCCCTGCTTGCGCCCTACTTGCGCTTTACATGCACCCAACTTGCGTCCTAGTTGCGCCCAAGTTTCGCCTCAGTTGGGTCACTAGCTACGTCCTAGTTGCACCGTAGCTGCGTCCTAGTTGCGTCCTAGTTACGCCCTAGTTACGCCGTACTTGCGTCCTAGTTGCACCCTAGTTACACCTTAGTTTCATCCTAGTTGCTCCTCAGTTGGGCACTAGCTACGAACAAGTTGCGCCCTATTTGCGCCCTAGTAGCGCCCTAGTTGCGTCCTACTTGCGCCCTACTTGCAGCCTAGTTCTGCCCTAGTTGCGCCTGAGTTGGGCACTAGCTAGGCCCTAGTAGCGCCCTAGTTGCGCCCTGGTTGCGCCCTGGTTGCGCCTTACTTGCGCCCTGCTTGCGACCTAGTTGCGCCCTAGTTGTAGCCTTGTTGCGTCCACGTGGTGCCCTAGTTGTGCCCTACATGCATCCTAGATGCACCCTACTGGCTCCCTAGTTGCATCCTAGTTGCACCTTAGTTGGGCACTAGCTACGTCCTAGTTGCTGCCTAGCTGCATCCTAATTGCACCTTAGTAGCGCCCTACCTGCGTCCTACTTGCGCCCTACTTGCGCCCTACTTGTGTCCTAGTTGCGCCAGACTTGCGCCCTAGAGCCGCCTCAGTTGGGCACTAGCTACGCCCTAGTTGTGTCCTAGGTGCACCCTAGTTGCGCCCTACTTGCACTCTAGTTGCACCCTAGTTGCGCCCTAGTTGCGCCCTACTTGTGCCATAGTTACGTCCTCCTTGCGTCCTAGTTGCGTCCTAGTTGCGCCTCTGTTGGACACTAGATACGCCCTACTTACGCCCTAGTTGCCTCCAAGGTGTGCCCTACTTGCACCCTATGTGGGCCCTAGCTGCGCCTTCTCGCCCCCTAGTTCGGCCCTACTTGTGCCCTAGTTGTGCCCTAGTTGCACCTTAGTTGCACCTCAGTTGGGCACTAGCTACGCCCTAGTTTCCCCCTAGTTGCGCCCTAGTTGCACCCTAGTTGCGTCCTACTTTCACCCTACTTGCGCCCTACTTGCATCCTAGTTGCGTCCTAGTTGCACCCTAGTTGCACCCCAGTTTGGCACTAGCTACGCCCTAGTTGCGTCCTAGTTGCGTCTTAATTCCGACGTACTTGCGCCCTACTTGCATCCTACTTGCGTCCTAGTTGTGCCCTAGTTGCGCCCTAGTTGCGCCTCAGTTGGGCACAAGCTACGCCCTAGTTGTGCCCTAGTTGCACCCTAGTTGTGCCCAATTATATCCTAGTCGCGCCCTACTTGCGTCCTAATTGCGCCCTAGTTGCGCCATATGTTCGCCCTAGTTGCGTCCTTCTTGCGCCTTACTTGCATCCTCTTTGCACCCTAGTTGCACCATAGTTGCACCCTTGTTGTGCCCATACTTGCACCCTACTTGCGTCCTACTTGCGCCCTAGTTGCGTCCTAGTTGCACCCTAATTGCGCCCTAGTTGTGTCCTACTTACGCCCCAGTCACGCCCAAGTTGCACCCTACTTGCGCCATCTGACCATTTGTGACTCGTGTTATGAGTTGTCAATGTTGACGACATATAGTGGACTTCTTAGGTCATAGTAAGTGACGTATGCATCCTTTGGTTGGTCAAAGTGCATGCTAGCCACATCGTGCCACTACTTGATGAAGGTCTTTGTACTTGCTGATTGATAACTAGTGTTCCCAACCCATTGTTTACCCCTCCGACCATTTGTCACGCGTGTTATGAGTTTTCAACGTTGACCACACACGGTCAAATTCTTTTGGTCATGGTTATTGGCATATCCTTACTTTGGTTCGTCACTGTACATGGTTGCCACGCCGTGTCACTTTGTACTGAAGGTCTTTGTGCTTCCTAGTTGATAGCCAGTGTTCCCAAACCATTGTTACCCCCTCTGACTATCTGTGACTCTTGTTGTGAGTTGTCAACATTGACCACGTGAACTGAAGTTCTTTGGTCATGGTCAGTGACATATGCATACTTTGGTTGGTCACTGTGCATGGTAACCACACTGTGCCACTACATATTGAAGGTCTTTGTACTTGCTAAACGATAACTAGGATTGACAAACCATGGTTTCCCCCTGTGTCCATTTGTAACTCGTGTTTTGAGTTGTCAATGTTTTCCACGCATAATGACATTATTCCGTCATGGTCTGTAACACATGCCTACTTTGATTGGTCATTGTACATGGTAGCCAAACCATGCTACTACTTATTGAAGGTCCATGTGCTTGCTAGTTGATACGTGGTGTTCCCAGACCATTGTTTCACCCTCTGACCATATTTGACTCGTATTATGGGTTGTCAACGTTGACCACACACAGCGGATTTCTTTGGCCAAAGGCGGTACATATGCCTACTTTGGTCGGTCATTGTGCATGGCAGCCACACTGTGCTACTACTTATTGAAGATCGTTGAATTTGCTAGTTGAAAACTAATATTCCAAAACCATTTTCCCCCTCTGACCATTTGTGACTTGTGTTATGGGTTGTGAACGTTGACCTCCTATACTGAAATTCTTTGGTCATGGTCAGTGACATATGCATAGATTGGTTGCTCGGTGTGCATCGTAGCCAAACCGTGCCACTACGTATTGAAGTTCTTTGTCCTTTCTTGTCAATACATAGGGTTCCCAAACCATTGTCTCTCCCTCTGACCATTTGTGACTCGTATTATGAGTTGTCAGTGTTGACCACACATAGTGGACTTCTTTGGTCATACTCTGTGACGTATGCATCCTTTGGCTGGACAGTGTGCACACTAGCCACACCGTGCCACTGCTTGTTGAAGGTCTTTGTACGTGCTAGTTGATAACTACCATTCCCAACCCATTGTTACCCCCTCTGACCATTTGTGACTCGTGTTATGAGTTTTCAACATTGACCACACACTGTGAAATTCTTTTGGTCACGGTTAGTGGCATATGCCTACTTTGGTTTGTCACTATACATGGTTGGCACGCCGTGTCACTACGTACTGAAGGTCTTTGTGCTTTCTAGTTGATAGCCAGCGTTCCCAAACCACTGTTACCCCCTCTGACTATCTATGACTCTTGTGAGTTGTCAGCTTTGACCACATGAAGTGAAATAAGATGGTCATTGTGAGTGACATGCATACTTTGCTTGGTCACTGTGCATGGTAGCCACACAGTGCCAATGCATATTGAAGGTCTTTTTACTTGCTAATTGATGACTAGTATTTACAAACCATTGTTTCCCCATCTGACCAGCTGTGACTCGTGCTATTTGTTGTCAACATTTACCACACATATTGACATTTTTTGGTAATGGTCAGTGACACATGCCTACTTTTGTTGGTCATTCTACATGGTAGCCACACCGTGCCACTACTTATTGAAGGTCCCTGTGCTTGCTAGTTGATACCTGGTGTTCCCAAACCATTGCTACCCACTCTAACCATTCCTGACTCGTATTATGAGTTGTCAAGATTGACCACACACAGTGGATTTCTTTGGTCAAAGGCTGTACATATGCCTACTTTGGTCGGTCATTGTGCATAGTACTCACACTGTGCTAGTACATATTCAAGGTCGTTGTACTTGCTAGTTGAAAACTAATATTCGGAAACCATTGTTTCTCCCTCTGACCATTCGTGACTCGTGGTATGGGTTGTGAACGTTGACCACCCATATTGAAATTCTTTGGTCATGGTCAGTGACATAATCCTAGCTTGGTTGTACGGTGTGCATAGTAGCCACACCTTGCCACTACGTATTGAAGTAACTTGTTATTTCTAGTTGATATATCGGGTTCCCCAAACATTGGCTTTCCCTCTGACCATTTGTAACTCGTGTTATGAGTTGTCAATGTTGACCACACATAGTGGACTTCTTTGGTCATTGTCAGTGACGTATGCATCTTTTGGTTGGTCATTGTGCAGGCTAGCCACACTGTGCCACTACTTGTTGAAGGTCTTTGTACTTGCTAGTTGATAACTATTGTTCCCAACCCTTTGTTTCCGCCTCTGACTGTTTGTGACTCGTGTTATGAGTTCTCAACGTTTACCACACACTGTGAAATTCTTTTGGTCATGGTTAGTGGCATATGCCTACTTTGGTTTTTCAATGTACGTGATTGCCACGCCGTGTCACTACGTACTGAACGTCTTTGTGCATTCTAGTTGATGGCCAGTGTTCCCAAACCATTGTTACCCCCTCTGACTATCTGTGTCTTTTGTGAGTTGTCAGAGTTCACCACGTGAATTGAAATTCTACGGTCATGGTCAGTGACATATGCATACTTTGGTTGGTCACTGTGCATGGTAGCCACACTATGCTAGTACATATTGAAGGTCTTTGTACTTGCTAATCGATCACTATTATTCACAAACCATTGTTTCCCCATCTGACCATTTGTGACTTGTGTTATGAGTTTTCAATGTTGATCACACACTGTGAAATTCTTTTGGTCATGGTTAGTGGCATATGCCTACTTTGGTTTGTCGCTGTACATGGTTTCCATGCTGTGTCACTGCGTACTGAAAGTCTTTGTGCTTTCTAGTTTAAAGCCAGTGTTCCCAAACCATGGTTACCCCCTCTGCCTATCTGTGACTCTTGGTGTGAGTTGTCAACGTTGACCACATGAAGTGAAATTCTTTGGTCATGGTTAGTGACATATGCATGCTCTAGTTGGTCACTTTGCATGGTAGCCACACTGTACCACTACATATTGAATGTCTTTGTACTTGCTAATCGATAACTAGTATTCACAAACCGTTGTTTTCCCCTCTGACCATTTGTGACTCGTGTTATGAGTTATCAACCTTGACCACACATAGTGAAATTCTTTGGTCATGATCAGTGACACGTGCCTACTTTGGTTGGTCATTGTACATGGTAGCCATACCATGCCACTACAGATTGAAGGTCACTGTGCTTGCTAGTTGATACCTGGTGTTCCCAAACCATTTTTCCCCCTTTGACCATTTGTGACTCATATTATGAGTTGACAATGTTGACCACACACAGCAAATTTCTTTGGTCAAAGGCAGTACATAAGCCTACTTTGGTCGGATTGTGCATGGTAGCCACACCGTACGACTACTTCTTGAAGGTAATTGTCCTTGCTCATTGAAAACTCATAACTGAAACCATTGTTTCCCCCTCTGTCCATTTGTGACTCGTGTTATGGGTTGTGGACGTTGAACACCCATACTGAAATTATTTGGTCATGGTCAGTGACCTTTTGCCTAGTTTGGTTGTTCGGTGTGCATAGTAGCCACACCGTGCCTCTGCGTATTTCTAGTTGATACATAGGGTTCCCAAACCACTGTCTCTCCCTGTCACGAAACTTGACTCGTGTTATCGGATGTCAAAATAGACCACACATAGTGGATTTCTTTGGTCATAGTCAGTGACATATGCATCCTTTTGTTGGTCACTATGCATGCTAGCCACACCGTGCCACTACGTGTTGAAGGTCTTTGTACTTGCTAGTTAATAGCTTGTGTTCCCAACCCATTGTTTCCCACTCTGACCATTTGTGACTCGTTTTATGAGTTTTCAACGTTGAGCACACACTGTGAAATTCATTTGGTCATGGATAGTGGCATATGCCCAATTTAGTTTGTCACTGTACATGGTTTCCACGCCGTGTCACTACGTACTATAGGTCTTTGTGCTTTCTAGTTGATAGCCAGTGTTCTCAAACCATTGTTACCCCCTCTGACTATCAATGACTCTTGTTGTGAGTTGTCAACGTTGACCACATGAAGTAAAATTCTTTGGTCATGGTCAGTGACATATGCATACTTTGGTTGGTCACTGTGCATGGTAGCCACACTGTGCCACTACATATGGAAGGTTTTTGTGCTTGCCAATCCATAACTAGTGTTCACAAACCATTGTTTCCCCCTCTGACCATTTGTGACTCCTGTTATGTATTGTCAAAGTTGACCACACATAATGACATTCTTTGGTCATGATCAGTGACACATGCCGACATTGGTTGGTCATTGTACATAATAGCCACACCGTGCCACTAATTATTGAATGTCCTTGTGCTTGCTAGTTGATACCTGGTGTTCCCAAACCATCGTTTCCCCCTCTGACCATTTGTGACTCCTGTTATGAGTTTTCAACGTTGACCACACACTGTGAAATTCTGTTGGTCATGGTTAGTGGCATATTCCTACATTGGTTTGTCACCGTACATGGTTGCCACTCCATGTCATTACGTACTAAAGGTCTTTGTGATTTCTAGTTGATAGCCAGTGTTCCCAAACCATTGTTACCCCGCTGATTATTTGTGACTCTTGTTGTATGTTGTCAACGTTGACCACATGGAGTCAAATTCTTTGGTCATGGTCAGTGACACATGCCTACTGTGGTTGGTCATCATACATGGTAGCCACACCGTGCCACTACGTATTGAAGGTCGGTGTGCTTGCTAGTTGATACCTGATGTTCCCAAACCATTGTTTCCTCCCCTGACCATTTGTGACTCGTATTATGAGTTGTCAACGTTGACCATACATAGCGGATTTCTCTGGTCAAAGGCAGTACATATGCCTACTTTGGTCAGTCATTGTGCATGGTAGCCACACCGTGCCACTACTTATTGAAAGTCGTTGTACTTGCTAGTTGAAAACTAATATTTTGACACATTTTTTTCCTCCTCTGAAAATTTGTGACTCGTGTTATCGGTTGTGAACGTTGACCACCCATACTGAAATTCTTCGGTCATGGTCAGTGACATATGCCTAATTTGGTTGTTTGGTGTGCATAGTAGCCACACCGTGCCACTACGTACTGAAGGTCTTTGTCCTTTCTGGTCGATAAATAGGGTTCCCAAACCATTGTCTACCCCTCTGACCATTTGTGACTCGTGTTATGAGTTGTCAATGTTGACCACACATAGTGGACTTCTTTGGTCATTTTCGGTGACATATGCATCCTTTGGTTGGTCACCGTGGACGCTAGCAATACCGTACCACTACTTGTTGAAGGTCGTTGTACTTGCTAGTTGATAACTAGTGTTCCCAACCCATTGTTTCCCCCTCTGGCCATTTGTGACTCGTGTTATGAGTTTTCAACGTTAACCACACATTGTGAATTTTTTTTGGTCATGGTTAGTGGCATTTTCCTACTTTGGTTTGTCACTGTACATGGTTGCCACGCTGTGTCACTACGTACTGAAGGTCTTTATGCTTTCCAGTTGATAGACAGTGTTCCCAAACCATTGTTACCCCCTCCGACTATATGTGACTCTTTTTGTGAGCTGTCAACGTTGACCACATGAAGTGAAATTATTTGGTCATGGTCAGTGACATATGCATTCTTTGGGTAGTAAGTGTGCATGGTAGCCACGCTGTGCCACTACATATTGAAAGTCTCTGTACTTGCTAATCAATCACTAGTATTCACAAACCATTGTTTTCCCCTTTGACCATTTGTGTCTCGTGTTATGAGTTGTCAAAGTTGACCACACATAGTGACATTCTTTGGTCATGGTCAGTGACACATGCCTATTTTGGTTCGTCATTGTACATGGTAACCACATCGTGCCACTTTTAATTGAAGGTCCCTGTGCTTGCTAGTTGATACCTGGTGTTCCCAAACCATTGTCTCCCCCTGTGACCATTTGTGACTCGTATTATGAGTTGTCAACGTTGACCACACACCGTGGATTTCTTTGGTTAAAGGCAGTACACATGCCTACTTTAATCGATCATTGTGCATGGTAGCCACACCGTGCTACTACTTATTCAAGGGCGTTGTACTTGCTAGTTGAAAACTAATATTCCGAAACCATTGTTTCTTCCTCTGACCATTTGTGACTCGTGTTATGGGTTGTGAACGTTGACCACCCATACTGATATTCTTTGGTCATGGTCAGTGACATATGCCTATTTTGGTTGTTCGGTGTGCATAGTAGCCACAATGTGCCACTACGTATTGAAGTTCTTCGTTCTTTCTAGTCGATACATAGGGTTCCCAAACCATTGTCTCTCCCTCTCACCATTTTTTACTCAAGTTATAGGTTGTCAATGTTGACCACACATAGTGGACTTCTTTGGTCATAGCCAGTGACGTATGCATCCTTTGGTTGGTCACTGTGCACGCTAGCCACACCGTGCCACTACTTTTTGAAGGTATTTGTACTTGCTAGTTGATAACTAGTATTCTCAACCCATTGTTTCCCCCTCTGACCATTTGTGACTCGTCTTATGAGTTTTCAACATTGACCACACACTGTGAAATTCTTTTGGTCATGGTTAGTGGCATATGCCTGATATGGTTTGTCACTGTACATGGTTGCCACGCCATGGCACTACGTACTGAAGGTCATTGTGCTTTCTAGTTGATAGCCACTGTTCCCAAACCATTGTTACCCCCTCAAACTATATGCGACTCTTGTTGTGAGTTGTCAACGTTCACCACATGAAATGAAATTCTTTGGTCATGATCAGTGACATGCATACTTTGGTTGGTCACTATACATGGTAGCCACACTGTGCCACTATATATTGAAAGTCTTTGTACTTGCTAACAAATAACAAGTATTCACAATCGATTGTTTCCCCCTCTAACCATTTGTGACCCGTGTTATGAGTTGTCAAAGTTGACCACCCATAGTGACCTTCTTTGGTCATGGTCATTAACACATGCCTACTTTGGTTGGTCATTGTACATGGTAGCCATACCATGCCACTACTTATTGAAGGTCCCTGTACTTGCTAGTTGATACCTGGTGTTCCCAAACCATTGTTCCCCCCTCTGACCATTTGTGACTCATATTATGAGTTGTCAACGTTGACCACACACAACGGATTTCTTTGGTTAAAGGTAGTACATATGCCTACTTTGGTCGGTCATAGTGCATGGTAGCCACACCGTGCTACTCCTCATTAAAGGTCATTGTTCTTGCTAGTTGAAAACCAATATTCCGAAACCATTGTTTCTCCCTTTGACCATCTGTAACTCGTGTTACGGGCTGTGAACATTGACCACCCATATTGAAATTCTTTGGTCATGATCAGTGACATATGCCTAGTTTGGTTGTTCGGTGTGCATAGCCATGGAGTGCCACAAGATATTGAAATTTTTTGTCCTTTCTAGTAGATAAATAGGGTTACGAAACCATTGTCTCTCCCTCCGACTATGTGTGCCTTGTGTTATGAGTTGTCAATGTTGACCACACGTAGTGGACTTCTTTGGTCATAATCAATGGCATATGCATCCTTTGGTTTGTCACTGTGCATGCTAGCCACACCGTGCCACTACTTGTTTGTACTTGCTAGTTGATAATAAGTGTTCCCAACCCATAGTTTCCCCCCTCTGACCATTTGTGACTCGTGTTATGAGTACTCAACGTAGACCTCACACTGTGAAATTCTTTTGGTCATGGTTAGTGGCATATGCTTGCTTTGGTTTTTCACTGTACATGGTTGCCACGTGGTGTCACTTTGTACTGAAGATCTTTGTGCTTTCTAGTTGATAGCCAATGTTCCCAGACCATTGTTACTCCCTCTGAATGTATTTGACTATTGTTGTGAGTTGTCAACGTTAACCACATGAAGTGAACTTTTTTGGTCATGGTCGGTGACATATGAATACTTTGGTCGGTCACTGTGCATGATAGCCACACTATGCCACTACATATTTATGTTCTTTGTACTTGCTAATTCATAGGTAGTATTCACAAACTATTGTTTCCCCCCTCTGACCATTTGTGACTCGTGCGATGAGTTGTCAAAGTTGACCACACATAGTGACATTCTTTTGGTCATGGTCAGTGACACATGCCTACTTTGTTTGGACACCGTACATGGCAGCCACAGCGTGCCACTACTTATTGAAGGTCTGTGTGCTTGCTTGTTAATACCTGGTGTTCCCAAACCAGTGTTCCTCCCTCTGACCATTTGTGCCTCCCATTATGAGTTGTCAACGTTGACCACACAGGGCGGATTTATTTGGTCAAAGGCAATACATATGCCTACTTCGGTTGGTCATTGTGCATGGTAGCTACACCGTGCTACTACTTATTGAAGGTCGTTGTACTTGCCAGTTGAAAACTAATATTCCAGAACCATTGCTTCCCCCTCTGACAATTTTTTACTCGTGTTATGGGTTGTGAACGTTGACCACCCATACTGAAATTCTTTGGTCGTGGTCAGTGACATATGCCTAGTTTGGTTGTTCGGTGTGCATAGTAGCCACACTGTGCCACTACGTATTGAAGTTCTTTGTCCTTTCTAGTCGATGCTTAGGGTTCCCAAACCATTGTCCCTCCCTCTGACCATTTGTGACTTGTGTTATGAGTTGTCAATGTTGACTACACATAGTGGACTTCTTTGGTCATAACCAATGACGTATGCATCCTTTGTTTGGTCATTGTGCACGCTAGCCACACCGTGCCACTACTTATTGTAGGTATTTGTACTTGCTACTTGATAACTAGTGTTCCCAATCCATTGTTTCCCCCTCTGACCATTTGTGACTCGTGTTATGAGTTTTAAACGTAGACCACACATTATGACATTTTTTTGGTCATGGTAAGTGGCATATGCTTACTTTGGTTTGTCACTGTACATGGTTGCCATGTGGTGTCACTACATACTGAAGGCCTTTGTGCTTTCTAGTTGATAGCCAGTGTTCCCAAACTATTGTTACCCCCTCTGACTATATGTGACTATTTTTGTGAGCTGTCAACGTTCACCACATGAAGTGAAATTCTTTGGTCATGGTCAGTGACATATAGATACTTTGGTTGGTCACTGTGCATGTTAGCCACACTGTGCCACTACATATTGAAGGTCTTTGTACTGGCTAATCGATAACTAGAATTCACAAACCAGTGTTTCCCCCTCAGACCATTTGCGACTCGTGTTCTGAGTTGTCCACTTTGACCACACATAGTGACATTCTTTGGTCATGGTCAGTGAAACATGCCTACTTTGGTTGGTGTTGTACATGGTCGCCACATCGTGCCACTCCTTATTGAAGGTCCCTGTGCTTGCTAGTTGATACCTGGTGTTCCCAACCCATTGTTTCCCCCTCCAATCATTTGTATCTTGTACTACGAGTTGTCAACGTTGACCACACACAGCGGATTTCCTTGGTCAAAGGCAGTACATATGCCTACTTTGGTCGGGCATTGTGCATGGTATCCATACCGTGCTACTACTTATTCAAGGTCGTTGTACTTGCTAGTTCAAAAAAAAATTCCAAAACCATTGTTTCCCCCTCGGACCATTTGTGACTCGTGTGATGGATTGTGAACGTTGACCACCCATACTGAAATTCTTTGGTCATGGTCAGTGACATATGCCTAGTTTGGTTGTTTGGTGTGCATAGTAACCACAATGTGCCACTATGTATTGAATTTCTTTCTAATCTCTAGTTGATACATAGGGTTCCGAAACCATTGTCTCTCCCCTGACCATTTGTGACTCGTGTTATGAGTTGTCAATGTTGACCACACATAGTATGCTTCTTTGGTCATAGTCAGTGACGTATGCATCCTTTGGGTGGTCACTGTCCACGCTAGCCACACCGCGCCACTTCTTGTTGAAGGTGTTTGTACTTGCTAGTTGATGACTAGTGTCTCCAACCCATTGTTTCCCCCTTTGACCATTTAAAACTCGTGTTATGAGTTTTCAACGTTGACCACACTCTGTCAAATTCTTTCAATCATGGTTAGTGGCATATGCCTACTTTGGTTTGTCACTGGACATGGTTGCCACACCGTTTCACTACGTACTGAAGGTCTTTGTGCTTTCTAGGTGATAGCCAGTGTTTCCAAACCATTGTTACCCCCTCTGACTATCAATGACTCTTGTTGTGAGTTGTCAGCGTTGACCACATGAAGTGAAATTATTCAGTCATGGTCAGTGACATATGCATACTTTGGTTGGTCACTATGCATGGTAGTCACACTGTGCTGCTACATATTGAAGGTAGTTGTACCTGCTAATCGATAACTAGTATTCACAAACCATTCTTTCCCCCTGTGACCATTTGTGACTCGTGTTATGAGTTGTCAAAGTTGACCACACATAGTGATATTCTTTGGTCATGGTCAGTGACACATGCCTACTTTGGTTGGTCATTGTACATGGTAGCCACACCGTACCACTACTTATTGAGGGTCATTGTGCTTGCTAGTTGATACCTGGTGTTCCACAACTACTGTTTCCCCCTCTGACCATTTGTGACTCGTGTTATGGGTTGTGTACGTTAACCACCCACACTAAAATTCTTTGGTCATGGTCAGGGACATATGCCTAGTTTGGTTGTTGGGTATGCATAGTAGCCACACTGTGCCACTACGTATTAAAATTCTTTGTCCTTTCTAGTCGAGACATAGGGCTCCCAAACCATTGTCTCTCCATCTGACCATTCGTGACTCATGTTATGAGTTGTCAATGTTGACCACACATAGTGGACTTCTTTGGTCATATTCAGTGACATATGCATCCTTTGGTTGGTCACTGAGCACGCTAGCCACACTGTGCCACTACTTGTTTAGGGTCTTTGTACTTTCTAGTTGATAACTATTGTTCCCAACCCATTGTTTCCCCCTCTGACCATTTGTGACTCGTGTTATGGGTTGTCAAAGTTGACCACACATAGTGACATTCTTTGGTCATGGTCAGGGACACATGCCTACTTTGGATGGTCATTGTACATGGTAGCCATACCGTGCCACTACTTATTGAAGGTCCCTGTGCTTGCTAGTTGATACCTGGTACCCCCAAACCATTGCTTCCCCCTCTGAAAATTTGTGACTTGTATTATGAATTGTCAACGTTGATCACACACAGCAGATTTCTGTGGTCAAAGGCAGTACATATACCTACTTTGGTTGGTCATTGTGCATGGTAGCCACACCGTGCTACTACCTTTTGAAGGTCGTTGTACTTCCTAAGTGAAAACTAATACCCTGAAACCATTGTTTCCCCCTTTGACCATTTGTGACTCGTGTTATGGATTGTGAACGTTGACCACCCATACTGATATTCTTTCGTCATGGTCAGTGACATATGCTTGGTTTTGTTGTTCGGTGTGCATAGTAACCACACCGTGCCACTACGTATTGAAGTTCTTTTTCCTTTCTAGTCGATACATAGGGATCCCAA
This sequence comes from Penium margaritaceum, assembly GCA_023375785.1. Lineage (NCBI taxonomy): Eukaryota > Viridiplantae > Streptophyta > Zygnematophyceae > Desmidiales > Peniaceae > Penium > Penium margaritaceum. The sequence goes on from SZWC01002380.1 coordinate 137,697, forward strand.
ACCATTGTCTCTCCCTCTGACCATTTGTGACTCGTGTTATGAGTTGTCAATGTTTACCACACATAGTGGACTTCTTTGGTCATACTCAATGACATATGCATCCTTTCCTGGTCAGTGCACTCTAGCCACACCGTGCCACTACTTATTGAAGGTCTTTGTACTTGCTAGTTGATAACTAGTGTTCCCAATCCATTGTTTCCCCCTCGAACCATTGTTGACTCCTGTTATGAGTTTTCAACATTGACCACACACAGTGAAATTATTTTGGTCATGGTTAGTGGCATATGCCTACTTTGGTTTGTCACTGTACATGGTTTCCACGCCGTGTCACTACGTACTGAAGGTCTTTTTGCTTTCTAGCTAATAGCCACGGCTCCCAAACCATTGGTACCCCCTCTGAGTATCTGTGACCCTTGTTGTGAGTTGTCAACGTTGACTAGATGAAGTGAAATTCTTTGGTCATGGTCAGTGACATATGCATACTTTGGTTGGTCACCGTGCATGGTAGCCACAGTGTGCCACAACGTATTGAAGGTCTTTGTACTTGCTAATCAATAACTAGTGTTCACGAACAATTGTTTTCCCCTTTGACCATTTGTGACTCGTGTCATAAGTTGTCAAAGTTGACAATACATAGTGACATTCTTTCATGGTCGCCATAGTCATGGTTTGTGACACATGCCTACTCTCGTTGGATATTATACATGTTCGCCACACCGTGCCACTACTTATTGAAGGTCCGTATGCTTACTTTTTGATACCTGGTGTTCCCAAACTATTGTTTCCCCCTATGACCATTTGTGACTTGTATTATGAGTTGTCAATGTTGACCACACACAGCAGATTTCTTTGGTCAAAGGCAGTACATATGCCTACTTTGGTCGGTAATTGTGCATGGCAGCCACACTGTGCTACTACTTATTCAAGGTTTTTGTACTTGCTAGTTGAAAACAAATATTCCGAAACCATTGTTTCCCCCTCTGACCATTCGTGACTCGTGTTATGGGTTGTTAACGTTGACCACCCATACTGAAATTCTTTGGTCATGGTCAGTGACATATGCCGAGTTTGGTTGTTCGGTGTGCATAGTAGCCACAACGTGCCACTATGTGTTGACGTTCTTTGTCCTTTCTAGTCGATATAAATGGTTCCCAAACCATTGTCTCTCCCTCTGACCATTTGTGACTTATGTTATGAGTTGTCAATGTTGACCACACATAGTGGACTTCTTTCCTCATAGCAAGTGACGTATCCATCATTTGTTTGGTCACTGTGCACTCTAGCCACACCGTGCCACTACTTGTTGAAGGTCTTTGTACTTGCTAGTTGATAATTAGTGTTCCCAATCCATTGTTTCCCCCTCTGACCATTTGTGACGCGTGTTATGAGTTTTCAACGTTGACCACACGCTGTGATCTTTTGGTCATGGTTAGTGGCATATGCCTACTTTGTTTTATCACTCTACATGCTTGCCACACTGTGTCACTACGTACTTAAGGTCCTTGTGCTTTCTAGTTCATAACTAGTGTTCCCAAACGATTGTTTCCCCCTCTGAATATGTGTGACTCTTTTTGTGAGTTGTCAGCGTTTACCACATGAAGTGAAATTCTTTGGTCATGGTCAGTGACATAGGCATACTTTGGTTGGTCACTGTGCATGGCAGCCACACCGTGCCACTACATATTGAAGGTCTTTGTACTTGCTAATCAATAACTAGTATTCACAAACCATTGTTTCCCCCTTTGACCATTTGTGACTTGTGTTATGAGTTGTCAAACTTGACCACACATAGTGACATTCTTTGGTCATGGTCAGTGACACATGCCTACTTTGGTTGGTCATTGTACATGGTATGCACATCGTGCCACTACTTATTGAAGGTCATTGTGCTTGCTAGTTGATACCCGGTGTTTCCAAACTATTGTTTCCCCCTCTGACCATTTGTGACTCATATTATGAGCTGTCAACGTTGACCACACACATCGGATTTCTTTGGTCAAAGGCAGTACATATGCCTACTTTAGTCGGTCATTGTGCATGGTAGCCACACCGTGCTACTACTTATTCAAGGTCGTTGTACTTGCTAGTTGAAAACCAAATTTCCAAAACCAATGTTTCCCCCTCTGACCATTTGTTACTCGTGTTATGGGTTGTGAACCTTCACGACACATACAGAATTTATTTGGTCATGGTCAGTGACATATGCCTAGTTTGGTTGTTTGGTGTGCATAGTAGCCACACCGTGCTACTAAGTATTGAAGTTGGTTGTCCATTCTAGTCAATACATAGGGTTACCAAACCCTTGTCTTTCCATCTGACCATTTGTGACTTGTGTTATGAGTTGACAATGTTGACCACACATAGTGCACTTCTTTGGTCGTATTCAGTGACATATGCATCCTTTGGTTGGTCACTGTGCACGCTAGCCGAACAGTGCCACTACTTATTGAAGGTCTTTGTACTTGCTAGTTGATAACTATTGTTCCCAACCCATTGTTTCCCTCTCTGACCATTTGTGACTCGTGTGATGAGTTGTCAAAGTTGACCGTACATAGTGACATTCTTTACTCATGGTCATAGACACATGCCTACTTTGGTTGGTCATTGTACATGGTAGCCACACCGTGCCACTACTTATTGAAGGCCCATGTTCTTGCTTATTGATACCTGGTGTTCCCAAACAATTGTTTCCCCCTCTGTCCATTTGTGACACGTATTATGAAATGTCAACGTTGACCACATACAACGGATTCCTTTGGTCAAAGGCAGTACATACGCCTACTTTGGTTGGTCATTGTGCATGGTAGCCACACCGTGCTACTACTTATTCAAGGTGGTTGTACTTGCTAGTTGAAAAGTAATGTTCTAAAACCATTCTTTCCCACTCTGACCATTTGTGACTCGTGTTATGGGTTGTGAAGGTTGACCACACATACTAGAATTCTTTGGCCATGGTCAGTGACACATGCCTAGTTTGGCTGTTCGGTGAACATATTAGCCAAACCGTGCCACTGTATATTGAAGTTCTTTATCATTTGTAGTCGATATATAGGGATCCCAAACCATTGTCTCCCCCTGTGACCATTTGTGGCTCGTGTTATGAGTTATCAATATTGACCACACATAGTGGACTTCTTTGGTCATAGTCAGTGACGTATGCATCCTTTGGCTGGTCACTATGCACGCTAGCCACACCGTGTCACTACTTCTTGAAGGTCTTTGTACGTTTTAGTTGATAACTAGTGTTCCCCAACCATTGTTTCCCCCTTTGACAATATGTGACTCGTGTTATGAGTTTTCAACGTTTACCACACACTGTGAAATTCTTTTGGCCATGGTTAGTGGCATATGCCTACTTTGGTTTGTCACTGTACATGGTTGCCACGCCGTGTCATTACGTACTGAAGGTCTTTGTGCTTTCTAGTTGATAGCCAGTGTTCCGTCCATTGATACTCCCTTTGACTATCTGTGACTCTTGTTGTGAGTTGTCAACGTTGACCACATGAAGTGAAATTCTTTGCTCATGGTCAGTGATGTGTGCATACTCTGGTTGTTCACTGTGCATGGTAGCCACACTGTGCCACTACATATTGAAGGTCTTTGTACTTGCTAATCAAAAACTAGTATTCACAAACAATTCTTTTCCCCTCCGCCCATTTGTGGCTTGTGTTATGAGTTGTCAAAGTTGACCACACAAAGTGACATTCTTTGGTTATGGTCAGTGACACATGCCTACTTTGGTTGGTCATTGTACATGGCAGCCACACCATGCCCGTACTTATTGAAGGTCCTTGTGCTTGCTAGTTGATACCTGGTGTTCCCAAACCATTGTTCCCCCCCCCCTGACCATTTCTGACTCGTATTATGAGTTGCCAACGTTGACCACACATAGCGGATTTCTTTGGTCAAAGGCAGTACATATGCCTACTTTGGTCGGTCATTGTGCATGGTAGCCATACACTACTACCACTTATTCAATGTCGTACTTGCTAGTTGAAAACTAATATTCCAAAACCATTGTTTCCCCCTCTGACCATTTGTGACTCGTGTTATGCGTTGTGGACGTTGACGACACATACTGAAATTCTTTGGTCGTGGTCAGTGACATATCCCTAGTTTGGTTGTTTGGTGTGCATAGTAGCCACACCGCCCCACTACGTAATGAAGTTCTTTTTCCTTTCTAGTCAATAGAAAGGGTTCCCAAACCACTGTCTCTCCCTCTGACCATTTGTGACTCATGTTATGAGTCGTCAATGTTAACCACACATAGTGGACTTCTTTCGTCATAGTCAGTGACATATGCATCCTTTGGTTGGTCACTGTGCACGCTAGCCACACCGTGCCTCTACTTATAGGAGGTGTTTATACTTGCAAGTTGATAACTAGTATTCCCAACCCATTGTTTCCCTATCTGAACACTTGTGAATCGTTTTATGAGTTTGCAATATTGACCACACACTGTGAAATTCTTTTGTTCATGGTTAGTGGCATATGCCTACTTTGGTTTGTCACTGTACATGGTTGTCACGCCATGTCACTACGTACTGAAGGTCTTTTTGCTTTCTAGTTGATAGCCAGTGCTCCCAAACCATTGTTACCCCCTCTGAGTATCTGTGACTCTTGTTGTGAGTTGTCAACATTGACCATATGAAGTGAAATAATTTGGCCATGGTCAATGACATATGCATACTTTGGTTGGTCATTATGCATGGTAGCCACACTGTGCCACTATGTATTGAAGGTATTTGTACTTGCTAATTGTTAACTAGTATTCACGAACCATTTTTTCCCCCTCTGACCATTTGTAACTCGTGTTATGTGTTGTCAATGTTGACCATACATAGTGACATTCTTTGGTCATGGTTAGTGACACATGCCTACTTTGGTTGGACATTGTACATGGTAGCCACATGATGCCACTACTTATTGAAGGTCCGTGTGCTTGCTTGTTGATAACTGTTGCTCCCAAACTATTGTTTCCCCCTCTGCCTATTTGTGACTCGTGTTATGAGTTGTCAACGTTGACCACACACAGCGGATTTCTTTGGTCAAAGGCAATACATATGCCTACTTTAGTCGGTCATTGTGCATGGAAGCCACACCGTGCTAATACTTATTCAAGGTCATTGTACTTGCTCGTTGAAAACAAATATTCCAAAACCATTGTTTCCCCCTCTGACCATTTGTGACTCATGTTATGGGTTGTGAACGTTGACCACCCATACTGAAATTCTTTGGTCATGGTCAGTGACATATGCCCAGTTTGGTTGTTCTATGTGCATGGTAGCCATACCGTGAAACTACGTATTGAAGTTCTTTGTCCTTTCTTATCAATACATAGGATTCTTAAACCATTGTCTCTCCCTCTAACCATTTGTGACTTGTGTTATGAGTTGTCAATGTTGACCACACATAGTGGACTTCTTTAGTCATAGTAAGTGACGTATGCATACTTTGTTTGGTCACTGTGCACGCTAGCCACACCGTGCTACTACTTATTGAAGGTGTTTGTACTTGCTAGTTGATAACTAGTGTTTACATTCCATTGTTTCCCCCTCTGACCGTTTGTGATGCGTGTTATGAGTTTTCGACGTTGACCACACGTTGTGAAATTCTTTTGGTCATGCTCAGTGGCATATGCCTACTTTGGTTTATCACTGTACATGGTTGCCACACCGTGTAACTACGTACTGAAGGTCCTTGTGCTTTCTAGTTCATAACCAATGTTCCCAAACCATTGTTACCCCCTTTGACTATCTGTGACTGTTATTGTGAGTTGTCAGCGTTGACCACATGAAGTGAAATTCTTTGGTCATGGTCAGTGACATAAGCATACTTTGGTTGGTCACTGTGCATGGTAGCCACATAGTGCCTCTACATATTGAAGGTGTTTGTACTTGCTAATCGATAACTAGTATTCACAAACCATTATTTCCCCCTCTGATCATTTGTGACTCATGTTATGAATTGTCAAAGTTGACCACACATAGTGACATTGTTTGGTCATGGTCAGTGACACATGCCTACTTTGGTTGGTCATTGTACATGGTAGCCACACTGTGCCACTACTTATTGAAGGTCCTTGTGCTTGCTGGTTGATACCTGGTGTTTCCAAACTATTGTTTCCCCCTCTGACGGTTTGTGACTGGTATTATGAGTTGTCAACGTTGACCACGCACAGCGGATTTCTTTGGTCAAAGGCAGTACATATGCCTACTTTGGTCGGTCATTGTGCATGGTAGCCACACCGTGCTACTACTTATTCAAGGTCGTTGTACTTGCTAGCTGAAAACTAATATTCCAAAACCATTGTTTTCCCCTGTGACCATTTGTAACTCGTGTTATGGGTTGTGAACGTTGACGACCCATACAGAAACTATTTGGTCATGGTCAGTGACATATGCCTAGTTTGGTTGTTTGGTGTGCGTAGTAGCCACAATGTGCCACTACGTATTGAAGTTCTTTGTCCTTTCTAGTCAATACATAGGGTTACCAAACCATTGTCTCTCCATCTGACCATTTGTGACTCGTGTTATGAGTTGTCAATGTGGACCACACATACTGGACTTATTTGGTCATAGTCAGTGACATATTCATCCTTTGGTTGGTCACTGTGCACACTAGCCAAACCATGCCACTACTTGTTGAAGGTCTTTGTACTTGCTACTTGATAACTATTGTTCGCAACCCATTGTTTCCCTCTCTGACCATTTGTGACTCGTGTTATGAAATGTCAAAGTTGACCCCACATAGTGACATTCTTTAGTCATGGTCAGGGACACATGCCTACTTTGGTTGGTCATTGTACATGGTAGCCACCATGTGCCACTACTTATTGAAGGCAAGTGTGCTTGCTAGTTGATACCTGATGTTCCCCAGCCATTGTTTCCCCCTTTGACCACTTGTGACTCATGTTTTGAATTGTCAACGTTGACCATTCACAACAGATTTATTTGGTCAAAGGCAGCACATATGCCTACTTTGGTCGGTCATTGTGCATGGTAGCCACATCGTGCTACTACTTATTAAAGGTCATTTTACTTGCTAGTTGAAAACCAATATTCCGAAACCATTTTTTCCCCCTCTGACAATCTATGACTCGTGTTATGGGTTGTTAACATTGACCACCAATATAAAAATTCTTTGGTCTTGGTCAGTGACATATGCCTAGATTGGTTGTTCAGTGTGCATAAAAGCCACAGCGTGCCACTACGTATTGAAATTCTTTGTCCATTCTAGTCGATACATAGGGTTACCAAACCATTGTCTCTCCCTCCGACCATTTGTGACTCGTGTTATGAGCTGTCAATGTTGACCACACTGAGTGGACTTCTTTGGTCGTAGTTAACGGCATATGCATCCTTTGATTTGACACTGTGCACGCTAGCCACACCGTGCCACTGCTTGTTGAAGGTCTTTGTACTTGCTAGTTGATAACCAATGTTCCCAACCCATTGTTTCCCTCTTTGACCATTTGTGACTCCTGTTATGAGTTTTCAACGTAGACCAAAAAGTGTGACATTCTTTTGGTCATGGTAAGTGGCATATGCTTACTATGGTTTGTCATTGTACATGGTTACCACGTTGTGTCACTACATACTGCAGGTGTTTGTGCTTGTTAGTTGATAGCCAGTGTTCCCAAACCATTGTTAACCCCTTGGACTATCTTTGAATCTTGGTGTGATTTGTCAATGTTGACCACATGAAGTGAAATTCTTTGGTCATGGTCACTGACATATGCATACTTTGGTTGGCCATTGTGCATAGAAGCCACGCTGTGAGACTACATATTGACGGTCTTTGTACTTTCTAATTGATAACTAGTATTCACAAACCATTGTTTCCCCCTCTGACCATGTGTGACTTGTGTAATGAGTTGTCAAAGTTGACCACACTTAGTGACATTCTTTGGTCATGGTCAGTGACACATGCCTACTTTGGTTGGTCATCGTACATGGTAGCCACACCGTGCCACTGATTATTTTAATTCCTTGTGCTTGCTAGTTCATACCTGGTGTTTCCAAACCATTGTTTCCCCATCTGACCATTTGTGACTTGTATTATGAGTTTTCAACTTTGACCACACACAGCTTATTTCTTTGGTCAAAGGCAGTACGTATGCCTACTTTGATCGGTCATTGTGCATGGTAGCCACACCGTGCTACTACTTATTGAAGGTCGTTGTACTTGCTAGTTGAAAACTAGTATTCCGAAGCCATTGTTTCCCCCTCCGTCCATTTGTGACTCATGTTATCGGTTATAAACGTTGACTACCCATACTGAAATTCTTTGGTCATGGTCAGTGACATATGCCTTGTTTGGTTGTTCGGGGTGCATAGTAGCCACACCGTACGACTACGTATTGAAGTTCCTTGTTCTTTCTAGTCGATACTTAGGGTTTCCAAATCATTGTCTTTCCCGTTGACCATTTCTGACTCGTGTTTTCAATTTTGACTGCACATAGTGGATTTCTTTGGTCATAGTCCGTGACGTATGCATCCTTTGGTTGGTCACTGTGCACGCCAGCTTTACCGTGCCTCTATTTTTTTAAGGTATTTGTACTTGCTAGTTGTTCCTAGTGTTCCAAACCCATTGTTTCCCCCTCTAACCATTTTGTGACTCGTGTTATGAGTTTTCAACATTGACCACACACGATGAAATTCTTTTGGTCATGGTTAGTGGCATGCCTACTTTGGGTTGTCACTGTACATGATTGCCACGCCGTGTCAATACGTAGTGAAGGTTTTTGTGCTTTCTAGTTAATAGCCAGTGTTCCCAAACCATTGTTACCCCCTCTGACTATCTGTGACACTTGTTGTGAGTTGTCAACATTGACCACATCAAGTGAAATTCTTTGGTCATGGTCAGTGACATATGTATACTTTACTTTGGTTGGTCACTATGCATGGTAGCCACACTGTGCCACTACATATTGAAGGGTTTTGTACATGCTAATCAATAACTAGTATTCACAAACCATTGTTTCCTCCTCTGACCATTTGTGACTCGTGTTATGAGCTGTCAAAGTTGACCACACATAGTGACATTTTGTGGTCATGGTCGGTGAGACATGCCTCATTTGGTCGGTCATTGGGCATGGTAGCCACATCGTGCTACCACTTATTGAACGTCGTCGTACTTGCTAGTTGAAAAATAATACTCCAAAACCATTGTTTCCCCCTCTGACCATTTGTGACTCGTGTTATGGGTTGTGAACACTGACCACCCATACTCAAATTTATGGTCATGGTCAGTGACATATGCCTAGTTTGGTTTTTCCGTGTGCATACTAGCCACACCTTGCCACTACGTATTGAATTTTTTTTTCCTTTCTAGTCCATACATAGGGTTCCCAAACCATTGTCTCTCCCTCTGACCATTTGTGACTTGTGTTATGAGTTGTCAAGGTTGACCACACATAATGGACTTCTTTGGTCATAGTCAGTGATGTATGCATCCTTTGGTTGGTCACTGTGCATGCTAGCCATACCGTGCCACTACTTGTTGAAGGTCTTTGTGCTTGCTAGGTGATAACTAGTGTTCCCAACCGATTGTTTTCCCCCCTCTGACCATTTGTGACTCGTGTTATGAGTGTTCAACGTTGACCACACAATGTGAAATTCTTTAGGTCATGGTTAGTGGCATATGCCTACTTTGGTTTGTCACCGTACATGGTTTCCACACCGGGTCACTATGTACTAAAGGTCTTTGTGCTTTCTAATTGATAACCAGTGTTCCCAGACCATTGTTACCCCTTCTGACTATCTGTGACTCTTATTGTGAATTGTCAACGTTGACCACATGAAGTGAAATTATTTGGTCATGGTCAGTGATACATGCATACTTTTGTTGGTCTCTATGCATGGTAGCCACACTGTGCCACTACATATTGAAGGTCTTTGTAATTGCTAATCGATAACTAGTGATCACAAATCCCTTAAGACGTTTGTGACTTGTGTTATGAGTTGTCAAAGTTGACCACACATAGTGACATTCTTTGGTCATGGTCAGGGAGACATGCCTACTTTGGTTGGTCATTGTACATGGTAGCTACACTGTGCCACTACGTATTGAAGGTCCTAGTGCTTGCTAGTTGATACCTGGTGTTCCCAAACCATTTTTTCCCCTGTGACCATTTGTGACTCGTATTATGAGTTGTCAATGGTGACCACACACAACGGATTTCTGTGGTCAAAGGCAGTACATATACCTACTTTGGTTGGTCATTGTGCATGGTAGCCACACCGTGCTACTACATATTGAAGGTTGTTGTACTTTCTAGTTGAAAACTAATATTCCGAAACCATTGTTTCCCCCTCTGACCATTTGTGACTCGTGTTATGGGTTGTGAACGTTGACCACCCACACTAAAATTCTTTGGTCATGGTCAGTGACATATGCCTAGCTTGGTTGTTCGGTGTGCATAGTAGCCATACCGTGCCACTACGTATTGAAGTTCTTTGTCCTTTCTATTCAATACATAGGGATCCCAAACCATTGTCTCTGCCTCTGACCATTTGTGACTCGTGTTATGAGTTCTCAATGTTGACCACACATAGTGGACTTCTTTGGTCATAGCTAGTGACGTTTGCATCCTTCGGTTGGTCACCGTGCACACTAGGGACACCGTGCCACTTCTTGTTGAAGTTCTTTGTACTTGCTAGTTGATAACTAGTGTTCCCAACCCATTGTTTCCCCCCTCTGACCATATGTGACTCGTGTTATGAGTTTTCAACGTTGACCACACACTGTGAAATTCTGTTGGTCATGGTTAGTGGCATATGCCTACTTTGGGTTGTCAATGTACATGGTTTCCACGCCGTGTCACTACGTACTGAAGGTCTTTGTGCTTTCTAGTTGATAGCCTGCGTTCCCAAACCATTGTTACCCCCTCTGACTATCCGTGACTCTTGTTGTGAGTTGTCAACGTTGACCACATGAAGTGAAATGCTTTGGTCATGGTCAGTGACATATGCATACTTTGGTTGGTCACTGTGCATGGTAGCCACACTGTGCCACTATATATTGAAGGTCTTTGTGTTGGAATATTGAAGTCAACACTGACATCTTCCCTCGGATAATGCGAGATCTCAATACATGGTTCAGGCTCGGCATTGAGCCACTACGGACCACCTCGCCAACGGATTGTCGGTCATGACTAGTGACCTAGAGGCGAGTCGCCCCTAATAAGTGCGGCCAGGTGGCAATCGCGTCCGGCTAGCGAAGAAGAAGCCGTTGTGATGCCCCTGTCCTGTTCTGCGATATATTACCGAGGACGTTCATTCCCTCAAACTTAACCAGAACAGTTCTCTCCATCATGTTCCCCTGTGGTTCCGCGGCTTTGCCGCCGTGTCTTTGCTCTGCTAGCACGTTGCATACCTTGCCTTTGCCAGCCTCGCACAGTTCTCAGCTTTTCGCTCCGTCACTCTCACTCCTTCGCTCAGTCAACTATCACTCATCTCACTCTTGCTTTCTCTCAGCATTTCATCTACCTTGTCTCCCTCACATCTCGACCTCTTTCAAGGTCTGCGACTATTTCCTCGAGACCGCTCTTGCTTCCATCACTTTGCTGACGTACTCGTGCATGGTCCGATGGTTCTGCCTGCTTCTGCTACTACCATTCTCGTGCCTTCATTCTTCTGACATGGTATCGGAGCATCAGGTAACAACACCTGGTACCTCGTGACCTCGTCATTGCTCTGCCGCCATCCTTACTCCACCGCTCTGATTTGTATTCCTCCGCCGCCGCTACCGTCGCTTTGCGCCTCTCTGCCTCGCCAACAGCTGACATCAGCAGCACCGCCTAGAGTGCTCCTTGTGCTGAAGAAACGCCACGTCATCCTGAGGAAGCCCTGCGCCCATTCTGCGCCCGTGGCCAATTATTGGTGACTTTTTGTCTACAACAGCCGTAAGCAGTTCCCGAGTCGTTGGGTGCCATCAACTACCTGGAAGCTTCCTGCCGTTTGCCATCCAGTGCATCTCATCTCCTCAGCCTCCACAAGCACCTCCGCCCTTCTCCTCTCATCAGCCGCCTCTACTGCATCAGTCTCAACCTCCTCAGCTCCTTTTCATCCTTCCTCTTGAGCCGCATTCTCTCGCCGCCTTCTCACATCGTCAGCAGCAGCAGTGCAACTCCCGCCATCAGGATATCGGACACCACCAATCTTCCTGCTCCCACTGCGAGCCAATGGGGGAACAAGCCGTCACTCTCCTGTCATCAGCGGAATCGTGGTTCTACTCACCGCATGACTTGCTATGTTGCAACCAAATTCCTCTAGCTACCAGGATATCGGCAACCACCACTCTCCCTGCCCATCGGTCTCGGGCCAACTGGGGAACAAGCCGTCACTCTCCTGAAAGCAGAGCACTTGGTTGCCTCACCCGTGTCTCCCACCGCGCCGCCATCTTCTAACTCCATCCTCCGCCTCCGCCACTCCCGTCATCGGTCTTCCCCTCGTGTCATCGTCATCTTCATCTTCATTTTCTGCATGCCTCATCGTCATTATCACCCCAATCTCCTGCTCCAACTGCTGCCTCAACTACCCTCGTCGCGTTGCCCGTCGTCATGTGCATCGTCCACGCTACCTCCGCCTTGTTCTGTTTTGCCTCCGCATCACTCTCAGCTCGGCACAAGGATCCGCCCGGTTGTATTGCCCGTTCCGCGACGACCTGCGCCCACGCCAAAAACACTTTTGCAGCGCACGTGGTTTTGCCCATGCACCCACTCAGCCATCAGCCGCCTCCTCTTTCCTTCGACTCGCTTTCTGCTCGGCACAAGGATCTGCCCGGTCGCATCGCCTGTTGTGTGACGACCTGCACCCACGCCGAAACTTCTTGCAGTGCACGCAGCTCGCCCCTGCGCCCACTCCGCCATCATCAACTTCAGCCTCCGCATCATGAGCATCTGTGGCCAGCAGAAGGACTTGCACGAGCCAGCTGCTCACTTTACAGCAGCCTGCACCCACGCTGGCAGCAGATTTCTCGCGGCTTATTGGCCCCAGCCTTCTCCTTGCCGCATCCTTTCCCTCTATCTCAGTAGCGCACGTGGTCTCGCCCCTGCGCCCACTCAAATCATCAATCGCTCCTCCGCCTTCTGTATCATGTTGTGTTTGGCACACGGATCCACCCGGTCGCATCGCCCGCTCCGTGACGACCCGCGCCCACGCCGAAAACATCAGCAGCGCACGTGGTTTCGCCCCTGCGCCCACTCAATCATCGCTCGTTCCTTTGCCTTCCGCACCATCTTCTTCTTGGCACAAAGATCCGACCGATCGCATCGCCCGAGTTGCGACGACCTGCACCCACGCCAAAACTTCCTCCAGCGCACGAAGTTTCACCCCCGGGCCCACCTCACTCTCAATTTACTCCTCCACCTCCACCTGCACCACTCCAATATTTCCTCAGTGTGGGCGGTCCCAACCCCACACTCAACCACTTGCATTTGTAGCAGAAGGGCAATCCACCGAGGTCGCACCACTGGAACCGGACACCACCCGTCTCCCTGCTCAATCAAGCTAACCAGTGGAACGAGCTGCTGTATCTGTGGATCTGACTATTCCGAAGACTACGCCTCTCTGCATTCTCTTAGACTCTCAAAGTTGAAAGTGACAGAGCACTCTTTGAGAAGTGGCGTTGTGGCAGCGCCCTCCATCTCTTGCACCCACCATCTTCACCATCACCTCTCTAAGGGACCATGCCAAGGAGAATGAGATCTCGGCGGTATCTCCTTGGAACAGCATCCTCATCAAGGTCAGCTCAACAACTGACCTTGATGAATCAACGGTTCCCCTCGGCACTCCCTGCACTGGAACAAACCATAAGCAACAATACGATCAATGCTCTTCTTCGTGTTCAACCTTCAGTGAAGCCGATCTACTTCATTGACTGTTTAACACCCAAAAGTGCACTGATGGACATTGTCACTCATCTTCCAGAGTGTCTACGGGACTCCCCCCAATTGCACAGGAAAAGAGATGGTTCCACAAACTACCATCAATGGAGAGTTGAACTACTCCTCATCCTGGGACGACTTCGATTTCCCAAGTTCAATCTATGACACGTACTACTTGGTCTCCTCGCCTCAAGATCCCTTCTTGGTGCGGACTGGGTCGAAGCACTTCTGAATGAGGTGCTCGTCCTCACCACTCACCACTCTCTTCACCCACTTATCCGACACCCACATGAAGGATTCTCTGAGATCTGGCAAACCCTGTGCATCCGCTTCCTCCCAGTGTTGACTTCAAGCGGGGCTGTTGGAATATCGAAGTCAACACTGATATCTTCCCTTGGATAATCCGAGATCTCAATAAATGGTTCAGGCTCGGCATTGAGCCACTACGGACCACCTCGCCAACGGACTATCGGTCACGACTAGTGACCTAGAGACGAGTCGCCCCTAATATCTGCGACCACGTCGCAATCGCGTCCAGCTAGCGAAGAAGACGCCGTTGTGATGCCCCTCTCCTGTTCTGCAATACATTACCGAGGACGTTCATTCCGTCGAACTTAACCATAACAGTTCTCTCCATCCTGTTCCCCTTTGGTTCCGCGGCTTCGCTGCCGTGTCTTCGCTCTGCTTGCACCTTGCATACCTTGCCTTCGCCGGCCTCGCACAGTTCTAAGATTTTTGCTCCTTCACTCTCACTCCTTCGCCTAGTCAGCTATCACTCATCTCACTCTTGCTTTCTCTCGGCAGCTCGTCTACCTCGTCTCCCTCACATCTCGACCTCTCTCAAGGTCTGGGACTAACTCCTCGGGACAGCTCTTGCGTTCGTCACTTTGCTGATGTACTCGTGCATGGTCCGATGCTTCTGCCTGCTTCTGCTACTACCATTCTCGTGCCTGCTTCACAGCATTATACTTGTCAGTCAATAACTAGTATTCACAAACCATTGTTTCCCCCTCCGACAATTTCTGACTTGTGTTATGAGTTGTCAAAGTTGACCACACACAGTGACAATCTTTGGTCATGGTCAGTGACACATGCCTACTTTGGTTGGTCATTGGTCATGGTAGCCACACCGTGCCACTACTTATTGAAGGTCGTTGTACTTGCTAGCTGAAAACTAATACTCCGAAACCATTGTTTCCTCCTCTGACCATTTGTAACTCGTGTTATGGGTTGTGAATGTAGACCACCCATACTGAAATTATTTGGTCATGGTCAGTGACAGATGCCTAGTTTGGTTGTTCGGTGTGCATAGTAGCCACACCATGCCACTACGTATTGACGTTATTTTTCCTTTCTAGTCGGTACATAGGGTTTCCAAACCATTGTCTCTCCGTCTGCCAATTTGTAACTCGTTTTATGAGTTGTCAATGTTTACCACACACAGTGGAATTCTTTGGTCATAGTCTGTGACGTATGCATCCCTTGTTTGGTCACTGTGCATGCTAGCCACACCGTGCCACTACATGTTGAAGGTCTTTGTACTTGCTAGTTGATAACTAGTGTTCCCAACCCATTGTTTCCCCCCCTGACCAGTTGTGACTCGTTTTATGAGTTGTCAACGTTGACCACACACAGTAAAACAAAATTGGTCATGGTTAGTGGCATATGCCTGCTTTGGTTTGTCGCTTTACATGGTTTTCATGCCGTGTCACTACGTACTGAAGGTCTTCGTGCTTTCTAGTTGAAAGCTAGTGTTCCCAAACCGTTGTTATCCCCTCTGACTATCAGTGACTCTTGTTATGAGTTGTCAACGTTGACCACATGAACTGAAATTCTTTGGTCATGGTCAGTGACATATGCAGACTTTGGTTGGTCACTGTGCATGGTAGTCACAGTGTGCCACTCCATATTGAAGGACTTTGTACTTGCCAATCAATGACTAGTATTCACAAACCATTGTTCCCCCCTCTGACCATAGGTGAATCTTGTTATGAGTTGTCAAATTTGACCACACATAGTGACATTCTTTGGTCATGGTCAGTGACACATGCCTACTTTCGTTGGTCATTGTACATGGTAGCCACACCGTGCCACTACTCATTAAAGGTCCCTGTGCTTGCTAGTTGACACCTGGTGTTCCCAAACGATTGGTTGCCCCGCAGCCCATTTGTGACTCGTCTTATGAGTTGTCAACGTTGCCCACACACAGCATATTTCCTTGGTCAAAGGCAGTACATATGCCTTCCTTGGTCAGTCATTGTGCATGGTAGCCACACCGTGCTAGTACTTATTGAAGGTCGTTATACTTGCTAGATGAAAACTAAAACTCCGAAACCATTGTTTCCCCCTCTGTCCATTTGCGACTTGTGTTATGGGTTGTGAACGTTAACCACCCAACCTGAAATTCTTTGGTCATGGTCAGTGACATATGCCTAGCTTGGTTGTTCAGTGTGTATGGTAGCCATATTGTTCCACTACGTATTGAAGTTCTTTGTCCTTTCTAGTCAATACATAGGGTTCCCAAACCATTGTCTCTCCCTCTGACCATTTGTGACTCGTATTATGAGTAGTCAATGTTGACCAAACATAGTAGACTTCTTTGGTCATAGTCAGTGACGTATGTATCCTTTGGTTGGTCACTGTGCATGCTAGCCACACCGTGCCGGTACTTGTTGAAGGTGTTTGTACTTGCTAGTTGATAAAGAGTGTTCCCAACCCATTGTTTCCCCCTCTGTCCATTTGTGACTCGTGTTATCAGTTTTCAACGTTGACAACACACTGTGAAATTCTTTTGGTCATGGTTAGTGGCATATGCCTACTTTGGGTAGTCACTGTACTTGGTTGCTACGCCGTGTCACTACTTACTGAAGGTCTTTGTGTTTTCTAGTTGATAGCTCGTGTTTCCACACCATTGTCACCCCCTCTGACTATCTATGACTCTTGTTGTGAGTTGTCAGCATTGGCCACATGAAGTGAAATTCTTTCGTTTTGGTCAGTGACATATGCATACTTTGGTTGGTCACTGTGCATGGTATCCAAAATATGCCACTACATATTGAAGGTATTTGTACTTCCTAATCGAAAACTAGTATTCACAAACCATTGTTCCCCCCTCTGACCATTTGTGACTCGTGTTATGAGTTGTCAAAGTTGACCACACATAGTGACATTCTTTGGTCATGGTCAGTGACACATGCCTACTTTGGTTTGTCATTGTACATGGTAGCCACACCGTGCCACTACTTATTGAAGGTCCCTGTGCTTGCTAGTTGATACCTGGTGTTCCCAAACCTTTGTTTCCCCCAATGACCATTTGTGGATCGTATTATGAGTTGTCAACGTTGACCACACACAACGGATTTCTTTGGTTAAAGGCATTACATATGCCTACTTTGGTCAGTCATTGTGCATGGTAGCCATACCGTGATACTACTTATTGACGGTCCTTGTACTTGCTAGTTGAAAACTAATATTCCAAAACCATTGTTTCCCCCTCGGTCCATTTGTGACTCGTGTTATGGGTTGTGAACGTTGACCACCCATACTGAAATTCTTTGGTCATGGTCAGTGACATATGCCTAGTTTGGTTGATCAGTGCGTATAGTAGCCACACCGTGCCACTACGTATTGAAGTTTTTTGTCCTTTCTAGTCGAAACATAGGGTTCCCAAACCATTGTATCTCCCTCTGACCATTTGTGACTCGTGTTATGAGTTGTCAATGTTGACCACACATAGTGGACTTGTTTGGTCATAGTCAGTGACGTATGCATCCTTGGGCTGGTCATCGTGCATGCCAGCCACACCGTGCCACTAGATGTTGAATGTGTTTGTACTTGCTATTTGATAACTAGTGTTCCCAACCCATTGTCTTCCCTATGACCATTTGTGACTCGTGTTATCCGTTTTCAGCGTTGACCACACACTGTGAGATTCTTTTGGTCATGGTTAGTGGCATATGCCTACTTTGGTTTGTCACTGTACATGGTTGCCACGCCGTGTCACTACATACTGAAGGTCTTTGTGCTTTCTAGTTGATAGCCCGTGTCCCCACACCATAGTTATCCCCTGTGACTATCTGTGACTCTTGTTGTGAGTTGTCAGTGTTGACCACATGAAATGATTCTTTGGTCATGGTCAGTGACATGTGTATAGTTTTGTCGGTCACTGTGCATGGTATCCACATTGTGCCACTACATATTGAAGGTCTTTGTACTTGCTAGTCGATAACTAGTATTAACAAACCATTGTTTCCACCTCTGACCATTTGTGACTTGTGTTATGAGTTATCAAAGTTGACCACACATAGTGACATGCTTTGGTCATGGACAGTCACACATGCCTACTTTGGATGGTCATTGTCATGGTAATCACACCGTGCCACTACTTATTGAAGGTCCCTGTGCTTGCTAGTTGATACCTGGTGTTCCCAAATCAATGTTTCCCCCTCTGACCATTTGTGGATCGTATTATGAGCTGTCAACGTTCACCACACACAGCGGATTTTGTTGGTGAAAGGCAGTACATATGGCTACTTTGGTCGGTCATTGTGCATGATAGCCACATCGTGCTACAACTTATTGGAGGTCGTACTTGCTAGATGAGAACTAATATTCCAAAACCATTGTTTCCCCCTTTGACCATTTGTGACTCGTGTTATGGGTTGTGAACGTTGACCACCCATACTGAAATTCTTTGGTCGTGGTCAGTGACATATGCCTAGTTTGGTTGTTCAGTGTGCATACTAGCCACACTGTTCCACTCCGTATTGAATTTCTTTGTCCTTTCTAGTCGATACATAGGGTTCTAAAACCATTGTCTCTCCCTCTGACCATTTGTGACGTGTTATGAGTTGTCAATGTTGACCACACATAGTTCACTCCTTTGGTCATGGTCAGTGACATATGCATACTTTGGTTGGTCACTATGCATGGTATCCACACTGTGCCACTACATATTGAAGGTCTTTGTACTTGATTTTTGATAACTAGTATTCACAAACCATTGCTTTCCCCTCTGACCATTTGTGACTCATGTTATGAGTTGTCAGAGTTGACCACACATAGTAACATTCTTTGGTCATGGTCAGTGACACATGCCTCCTTTGGTTGGTCATTGTACATGGTAGCCACACCGTGCCACTACTTCTTGAAGGTCCCTGTGCTTGCTAGTTGATACCTGGTGTTCCCAAATCATTGGTTCCCCCTCTGACCATTTGTGGCTCGTATTATGAGTTTTTTACATTAATCACACACAATGGATTCCTTTCGTCAAAGGCAGTACATATGCCTACTTTGGCCGGTTATTGTGCATGGTAGCCACACCGTGCTATTACTTATTGAAGGTCGTTGTATTTGCTAGTTGAATACTAATATTCCTAAACCAGAATTCCCCCCTCTGACCATTTGTGATTCGTGTCATGGGTTGTGAACGTTGACCACCCATACAGAAATTATTTGGTCATGGTCAGTTACATATGCCTAGTTTGGTTGTTCGGTGTGCATAGTAGCCACACCGTGCCACTACGTATTCTAGTTCTTTGTTCTTTCTGGTCGATACATAGGGTTCCCAAACCATTGTCACTCCCTCTGACCATTTGTGACTTGTGTTATGAGTTGTCAATGTTGACCACGCATAGTGGACTTCTTTGGTTATAGTCAGTGACGTATGCATCCTTTGGTTGGTCACTATGCACGCTAGCCACACCGTGCCACTAGGTTTTGAAGGTCTTTGTACTTGCTAGTTGATAACTAGTGTTCCCAATCCATTATTTCCCCCTCTGACCATTTGTGACACGTGTTATGAGTTGTCAATGTTGACCACACACTGAACAATATTTTGTTCATGGTTAGTGGCATATGCCCACTTTGGTTTATCACTGTACATGGTTGCCACGCATGTGACTACGTACTGAAGGTACTTGTGCTTTATATTTGATACCCAGTATTCCCAAACCATTCTTTCCCCCTCTGACTATCTGTGACTCTTATTGTGAGTTGTTGGCGTTGACCACATGAAGTGAAATTCTTTGGTCATGGTCAATGACATATGCATACTTGGGCTGGTCACTCTGCATGGTAGCCACACTTTGCGACTACATATTGAAGGTCTTTGTACTTGCTAATCAATAACTAGGATTCACAAACCATTGTTTCCCCCTCTGACCATTTTTGACTCATATTATGAGTTGTCAATGTTGACAACACACAGCGGATTTCTTTGGTCAAGGGCAGTACATATGCCTACTTTGGTCGGTCATTGTGCACGGTAGCCACACTGTGCTACTACTTATTCAAGGTTGTTGTACTTGCTAGTTGAAAACTAATATTCTGAAACCATTGTTTCCCCCTCTTACCATTTGTGCCTTGTATTATGGGTTGTGAATGTTAACCACCCATAATGAAATTGTTTGCTCATGGTCAGTGACATATGCCTAGTTTGGTTGTTCGGTGTGTATAGTAGCCACACCGTACCACTACGTATTGAAGTTAATTGTCCTTTCTAGTCGATACATAGGGTTCCCAAACCATTGTCTTTCCCTCTGACCATCTGTGACTCGTGTTATGAGTTGTCAATGTTGACCACACATGGTGGACTTCTTGAATCATAGTCAGTGACGTATGCATCCTTGGGTTGGTCACTCTGCACGCTAGCCACACCGCAACACTACTTGTTGAAGGTGTTTGTACTTGCTAGTTGATAACTAGTGTTCCCAACCCATTGTTTCCCCCACTCACCATTTGTGACTCGTGTTATCAGTTTTCAACATTGACCACACAATGTGAAATTCCTTTGGTCATGGTTAGTGGCATATGCCTACTTTGGTTTGGCACAGTATATGGTTGCCACGCCGTGTCACTACGTACTGAAGGTCTTTGTGCTTTCGAGTTGATAGCCAGTGTTCTCAAACCATTGTTACCCCCCTCTGACTATCTATGACTCTTGTTGTGAGTTGTCAGCATTGACCACATGAAGTTAAATTCTTCCGTCGTGGTCAGTGACATATACATACTTTGGTTGGTCACTGTGCATGGTAGCCACACTGTGCCAATACCTATTGAAGGTCTTTGTACTTGCTAATTGATAAATAGTATAAAAAAACCATTGTTTCCCCCTCTGACCATTTGTGACTCGTGTTATGAGTTGTCAAAGTTGACCATACATAGTGACATTCTTTGGTCATGGTCAGTGGCACATGCCTACTTTGGTTGGTCATTGTACATGGTAGCCATACCGTGCCACTACTTATTGAAGGTCCTTGTGCTTGCTAGTTGATACCTGGTGTTCCCAAACCATTGTTCCCCACTCTGACCATTTGTGACTCGTATTATGAGTTGTCAACGTTGACCATACACAGCGGATTTCTTTGGTCAAAGGCAGTACATATGCCTACTTTGGTCAGTCATTGTGCATGGTAGCCACACCGTGCTATTTCTTATTGAAGGTCGTTGTACTTGCTAGCTAAAGACTAATATTCCGAAACCATTGTTTTTCCCTCTGACCATTTGTGACTCGTGTTATGAGTTTTCAACGTTGACCACACACTGTTAAAATTTTTTGGTCATGGTTAGTGGCACATGCCTACTTTGGTTTGTCACTGGACATGGTTGCCACGTTGTGTCACTACGTACTTAAGGTCTTTGTGCTTTCTAGTGGATAGCCAGTGTTCCCAACCCATAGTTACCCCCTCTGACTATATGTGACTCTTGTTGTGAGTTGTCAACGTTGACCACATGAAGTGAAATTCTTTGCTCATGGTCAGTGACATATGCATACTTTGGTTGGTCACTGTGCATGGTAGCCACACCGTGCCACTACATATTGAAGGTCCTTGTACTTGCTAGTCGATATGTAGTATTCACAAACCATTACTTCCCCGTTTGACCATTTGTGACTCGTGTAATGAGTTTTCAACGTTTACCACACACTGTGAAATTCTTTTGGTCATGGTTAGTGGCATATGCCTACTTAAGTTTTTCAATGTACATGGTTGCCACGCCGTGTCACTACGTACTGAAGGTCTTTGTGCTTTCTAGTTGATAGCCAGTGTTCCGTCCATTGATACCCCGTGTGATTATTGGTGACCCTTGTTGTGAGTTATCAACGTTAACCACATGAAGTGAAATTCTTTGGTCATGGTCATTGATATATGCATATTTTGGTTGGTCACTGTGCATGGTATCCACACCCTGCTACTACTTATTCAAGGTCGCTGTACTTGCTAGTTGAAAACTAATATTTCAAAACCATTGTTTCCCCCTCTAACCATTTGTGACTCGTGTCATGGGTTGTGAACGTTGACCACCCATATTGAAATTCTTTGGTCATGGTCAGTGACATATGCCTTGTTTGGTAATTCGGTGTGCATAGTAGCCACACCGTGCCACTACGTATTGAAGTTCTTTGTCCTTTCTAGTCGATACATAGGGTTCCCAAATAATTGTCTCTCCCTCTGACCATTTGTGACTCGTGTTATGAGTTGTCAATGTTGACCATTCATAGTGGACTTCTTTGGTCATAGTTAGTAACATATGCATCCTTTTTAGTCTCTCACTGTGCACACTAACCACACCGTGCCACTACTTGTTGAAGGTCTTTTTACTTTCTTGTTGATAACTAGTGTTCCCAACCCATTGTTTCCCCCTCTGACCATCTGTGACTCGTGTTATGAGTTTTCAACATTGACCACACACTGTGAAATTCTATTGGTCAAGGTTAGTGGCATATGCCTACTTTGGTTTGTCACTATACATGGTTTCCACGCCGTGTCACTACGTACTGAAGGTCTTTGTGCTTTCTAGTTGTTAGCCAGTGTTCCCAAACAATTGTTAACCCCTGTGACGATCTGTGACTCTTGTTGTGAGCTGTCAACGTTGACCACATGAAGTGTAATTTGTTGTTCACGGTCAGTGATATATGCATACTTTGGTTCGTCATTGTGCATGGTAGCCACACTGTGCCACTACACATTGAAGGTCTTTGTACTTGCTAATTGATAACTAGTAGTCACAAACCATTGTTTCCCCCTCTGACCATTTGTGACTCGTGTTCTGAGTTGTCAAAGTTGACCACACATAGTGACATTCTTTGGTCATGGTTAGTGACACATGCCTACTTTGGCTGGTCACTGTACATGGTAGCCAGAATTTCCCACTACTTATCAAAGGTCCTTGTCCTTGGTAGTTGATACCTGGTGTTCCCAAACCAGTGTTTCCCCCTCTCATCATTTGTGACTCGTATTATAAGTTGTCAACGTTTACCACACACAGCGGATTTCTCTGGACAAAGGTAGTACAGATGCCTACTTTGTTAGGTCATTGTGCATGGTAGCCATACCGTGCTACTACTTATTGAAGGTTGTTGTACTTGCTTGTTGAAAAATTATACTCCGAAACCATTGTTTCCCCCTCTGACCATTTGTGAATCGTGTTATGGGTTGTGATCGTTGACCACCAATACTGAAATTCTTTGGTCATGGTCGGTGACATATGCCTAGTTAGGTTGTTCAGTGTGCATTGTAGCCACACCGTGCCACTACGTATTAAAGTTCTTTGTCCTTTTTTATCGATACATAGGCTTTTCAAACCATTGTATCTCCCTCTGACCATTTGTGACTCGTGTTATGGGTTGTCAATATTGACCACACATAGTGGACTTTTGTGCTCATAGTCACTGACGTATGGATGCTTTGGTTGGTCACTGTGCACGCTAGCCACACCGTGCCACTACTTGTTGAAGGTTTTTCTACTTGCTAGTTGACAACTAGTGTTCCCAATCCATTGTTTCCCCCTCTCACCATTTGTGACTCGTGTTATGAGTTTTCAACGTTGACCTCACACTTTGAAATTCTTTTGGTCATGGTTAGTGGCATATGCCTACTTTGGTTTGTCACTATACATGGTTGCCACGCCGTGTCACTATGTACTAAAGGTCTTTGTGCTTTCTATTTGAAAGCCAGTGTTCCCAAACCATTGTTACCCCCTCTTACCATGTGTGACTCTTGTCGTGAGCTGTCAACGTTGACCACATGAAGTGAAATTCTTTGGTCATGGTCAGTGACATATGCATATCTTGGTTGGTCACTGTGCATGGTAGCCACACTGTGTCACTGCATATTGAAGGTATTTGTACTTGCTAATCGATAACTAGTATTCACAAACCATTGTTTCCCCCTCTGAACATTTGTGACTCGTGTCATGAGTTATCAAAGTTGACCACACATAGTGACATTCTTTGGTTATAGTCAGTGACACATGACTACTTTGGTTGCACATTGTACATGGTAGCCACACCGTGTCACTACTTATTGAAGGTCATTATGCTTACAAGTTGATACCTGGTGTTCCCAAACCATTGTTTTTCCCTCATAGCATTTCTGACTCGCATTATGACTTGTTAACGTTGTCCACATACATCGGATTTCTTTGGTCAAAGGCAGTACATATGCATACGTTGGTCGGTCATTGTGCATGGTACCCACACCATGCTACTACTTATTGAAGGTCGTAGTACTTGCTAGTTGAAAACTAACATTTCGAAAACATTGTTTCCCCCTCTAACCATTTGTGTTATGGGTTGTGAACGTTTACCAACCATACTGAAAATCGTATTCAAGGTTGTGGCTACTATGCACACCGAACAACCAAACTAGGCATATGTCACTGACCATAACAAAAGAATTACAGTCTGGGTGGTCAACATTCACAACCCATAACAAGAGTCACAAATGGTCAGAGGGAGAAACAATGGTTTCGGAAGATTAGTTTTCAACTAGCAAGTACAACGACCTTGAATAAGTAGTAGCACGGTGTGGCTACCATGCAAAATGACCAAACAAAGTAGGCATATGTACTGCCTTTGACCAAACAAATCCGCGGTGTGTGGTCAACGTTGACAACTCATAATACGAGTCACAAATGGTCAGAGGGGGAAACAATGCGTTGGGAACACCAGGTATCAACAAGCAAGCAAAGGGACTTCGAATAAGTAGTGGCACGATGTGGCTACCATGTACAATGACCAACCAAAAAAGGCATGTGTCACTGACCATGACCAAAGAATGTCATTATGTGTGGTCAGCTTTTAGAACTCATAACACGAGTAACAAATGGTCAGAGGGGGAAATAATGGATTGTGAATACTTGTTATTGATTAGCAAGTACAAAGACCTTCAATATGTAGTGGCACAGTGTGGCTACCATCCACAGTGACCAACGAAAGTATGCTTATGTCACTGACCATGACCAAATAACTTCACTTCATGCGGTCAACGCTGACAACTCAACAAGAGTCACAAATAGTCAGAGGGGGTAACAATGGTTTGGGAACACTAGCAATCAACTAGAAAGTACAAAGACCTTCAGTACGTAGTGCCACTGCGTGGCAACCATGTCCTGTGACAAACCAAAGTAGGCATATGCCAATAACCATGACCAAACGAATTTCATTGTGTGTGGTCTAAGTTGAAACTTCATAACACGATTCACAAATGTTCAGAGGAGGAAACAATGGGTTGGGAACACTAGTTATCAATTGGCAAGTACAAAGACCCTCAACAAGTGGTGGCACGGTGTGGCTAGCGTGCACAGTGACCAACCAATGGATGCATACGTCACTGACTATGAGCAAAGAAGTCCACTATGTGTGGTCAACATCGACAACTCATAACACGAGTCACAAATGATCAGAGGGAGAGACAATGATTTGGGAACCCTATTCATCGACTAGAAAGGACAAAGAACTTCAATACGTAGTGGCACGGTGTGGCTACTATGCACACCAAACAACCAAACTAGGCATATCTGACTGACCATGACGAAAGAATTTTAGTATTGGTGGTCAACGTTCACAACCCATAACACGAGTCACAAATGGTCAGAGGGGGAAACAATGGTTTTGGAATATTAGTTTTCAACTAGCAAGTACAACGACCTTCAATAAGTAGTAGCACGGTGTGGCTACCATGCACAATGACCGGCCAAAGTAGGCATATGTACTGCCTTTGACCAAAGAAATCCGCTGTGTGTGGTCAACGCTGACAACTCATAATACGAGTCACGAATGGTCAGAGGGGGAAACAATGGTTTGGGAACACCAGGTATTAACTAGCAAGCACAGGGGCCTTCAATAAGCAGTGGCACGGTGTGGCTACCATGTACAATGACCAACGAAAGTAGGCATGTGTCATTGACCATGACCAAAAAATCTGACTATGTGTGGTCAACTTTGACAACTCATAACACAAGTCACAAATGCTCAGAGGGGGAAATAATGGATTGTGAATACTTGTTATTGATTAGCAAGTACAAAGACCTTCAATATGTAGTGGCACAGTGTGGCTACCATGCACAGTGACCAACAAAAGTATGCTTATGTCACTGACCATGACCAAATAATTTCACTTCATGCGGTCAACGCTGACAACTCAACAAGAGTCACAAATAGTCAGAGGGGGTAACAATGGTTTGGGAACACTAGCTATCAACTAGAAAGTACAAAGACCTTCAGTACGTAGTGCCACTACGTGGCAACCATGTCCTGTGACAAACCAAAGTAGGCATATGCCACTAACCATGACCAAACGAATTTCATTGTGTGTGGTCTAAGTTGAAACTTCATAACACGAGTCACAAATGTTCAGAGGGGGAAACAATGGGATGGGAACACTAGTTATCAATTGGCAAGTACAAAGACCCTCAACAAGTGGTGGCACGGTGTGGCTAGCGTGCACAGTGACCAACCAAAGGATGCATACGTCACTGACTATGACCAAAGAAGTCCACTATGTGTGGTCAACATCGACAACTCATAACACGAGTTACAAATGATCAGAGGGAGAGACAATGATTTGGGAACCCTATTCATCGACTAGAAATGACTCATAATAATGGTCACGAATGGTCAGAGGGGGAAACAATGGTTTGGGAAGACCAGGTATTAACTAGCAAGCACAGGGGCCTTCAATAAGCAGTGGCACGGTGTGGCTACCATGTACAATGACCAATGGAAGTAGGCATGTGTCATTGACCATGACCAAAAAATCTGACTATGTGTGGTCAACTTTGACAACTCATAACACAAGTCACAAATGGTCAGAGGGGGAAATAAATTATTTTGAATACTTGTTATTGATTAGCAAGTACAAAGACCTTCAATATGTAGTGGCAGAGTGTGGCTAGCATGCACAGTGACCAACCAAAGCATGCATATGTCACTGACCATTACCATAGAATTTGACTTCATGTGGTCAACGCTGACAACTCAACAAGAGTCACAGATAGTCAGAGGGGGTAACAATGGTTTGGGAATACTGGCTATCAACTGGAAAGCACAAAGACCTTCAGTACGTAGTGACACGGCGTGGCAACCATATACTCTGACAAACCAAAATAGGCATAGGCCACTAACCATGACCAAAAGAATTTCATAGTGTTTGGTCAAAACTCATAACACGAGTCACAAATGTGCGATGGGGAAACAATGGGATGGGAACACTAGTTTTCAACTAGCAAATACAAAGACCCTCAACAAGTAGTGGCACAGGGTGCCTAGCGTGCACAGTGACCAACAAAAGGATGCATACGTCACTGACTATGACCAAATAAGTCCACTATGTGTGGTCAACATTGACAACTCATAACACGAGTCACAAATGGTTAGAGGGAGAGACTATGGTTTGCAAACCCTATGTATCGACTAGAAAGGACAAAGAAATTCAATACGTAGTGGCACGGTGTGACTACTATGCACCCCAAACAACCAAACTAGCTATATGTCACTGACCATGACCAAAGAATTCCAGTATGGGTGGTCAACGTTCACAACCCATAACACAAGGCACAAATGGTAAGAGGGGGAAACAATGGTTTTGGAACATTTGTTTTGAACTAGCAAGTACGACGACCTTGAATAAGTAGTAGCACGGTGTGGCTACCATGCACAATGACTGACTAAAGTAGGCATATGTACTACCTTTGACAAAAGAAATCCGTTGTGTGTGGTCAACGTTGACAACTCATAATACGAGTCACGAATGGTCAGAGGGGGACACAATGGTTTGGGAACACTAGGTATCAACTAGAAAGCACAGGTGATATCTCCAATTTTTCCGCGCTCTCCACTTTCTCCGCGCTGATCTGACTCCGCGCTATTCCGCGGAATATGTTCCCTCACCACACTTACTGCCTAAAGTATGTGCATAGCTGGGTAGAGATACTAATACTAGGTAATTGGCAATCCACGGACCACAGGTCTGGGCCCTTGCGGGAGAACCTCACCGGTGAATGACACTCCGTGGCCCACTTCTTGCCACACGCGAGCCCGCCACCTCGTGGCCTCTAGCTCCTATCCGTGGAACCTCGTTCTGCGGCCGTGGGAAAGCAAAGGCACCGTCGGCAGCTTACTTCACCCCAGGTTTGGTTATTCACGCACTTTGGCCCACTGACTGCGGACACGACACTAGAGGCAGTGGAAGGTAGGGGAGCGGAGGACAGAGAGTACAGATGAGAGCGGGTAAATGTCTTTGGTAATCAAGATCAGAGTACATGGACTGCAGAGTGATCATCAAGGACGCAATCTAGACTCAGCAACACTGGCACTGCTCTTGCCTAGGTCTTATCTACCGGGGACTCCTCACAGCGCGTCTACGCACCGTCGGTCTCATCCCTCTCATGGCATCCTCTCTCCTCCTACATGGACTCCACGTGTTGCGGCTACGCATCGCGGGTCTCGACCACACACACATACAGCACATCATCTTCTACTGGTCCTCTTCTACATCTGCGCCTTGTGTACGCGGTTTTCATATTCTTCCTTGAATCTTCGTCTTCCGCGATGCGTCTCTAGGGGTTCTTCCGTGATTGACGCTCTAGCTCTTCGTGTTGATTGGTTGTTGCTCCCTGATTGCTCCGTCCATCCACTGACCTTCCTGCACATTTTCAGTGACTGCGCGTCTGTACTGTGGCTAGGTCCTTGTTCTCTTTGTGCCGCAGATTTCCCCGCCACTGCTTCCCGCCTTTCTTGTCTTCCGCCACAAGAGTTTGAGATATCCGTGGGGAAGTCGCCGCAGGTGACGATGTCAACCTGCGGCAGCTTTCCTACGGCTACTCATCTTTTCCACCCCTTGGATTCTGCGCCATCCTACGCTCAACCGCGTCCGCAGGAGCCAGCGTTCCTTGCGCGGTTCTCCGCTCGCCGAGGTCCTGTCTCCGCGGACCGGCCCCCCCTGCAGATCAGCGGCAGAAACATGCTTGACACTGATGCCCCCAAGCCCCCCTTTGGAAAGACTCTGTCCCAGAGTCTTAGCGTGGCAGCCGCTTAAATCTTCCGCGCGGCCTGTCATGGTCTTGCTCCTGGCAAGGTCGACAGTACTTCTCTGCTCTTCCTCCTTCCCGTTGGTTCCTCGCTGCGCATTTTCCATGGACGAAGAGTCTCCATCGGGCACACCGTGCTTCTATGGTGGGCACGCTCACGAGCTTCTTGCACGAGGAGCAGTGGGGCGCTCGCTCGTACTTTTTGCAACTGGAGCACCGGTAGATCCTCTTCCCCTCCTCGCTCCGTCCCACTTCCTTGACACATGAGCCATGGGCAAGGTGTCCGCAATGTTCGCAGCGGTAAGCTACCTCACACAGCCGTCCAAAGCATTTGTCCCTACAGCAGTTTCGCTGGTTGGGGGACTTCCACTTGCCTTTCCGTTCATGTTCCCGGCAACGACAGCAGGTCCAAATGCCCTCTTTTTCTTGTCTCCCGCACCGCAAGTGGCACATCACCAGGCACATTCCGCAAGCCTTGCCAAACTCTGTTAGCTCCGTCTCGCAGTTCACGCAGACTGGTGCCAGCGTTGCGTTGTCATATGCCAACGAGGCCCCTCCCTCCTGGAGCGCGTTGCCCACACATTTGTCGCATTGTCCTGCCCAGGAGGACCTGCCTGTGACCAAGCAGGCTGGATGGGCCAATTTTGTGCACTTGGTACACCTTCCGCCGTCTCTGACGGCCTTGGCACATGTGGGACACTCTGCGGCCGTAGACTTTTCCGCGGACGGCTCTTCCTCCTCATCCCCTTCAGATTCCACTTCCTCTCCTTCCTTGGTCATTCGGGGGAGCTTCCTCACTCCTCGCCGTCTCTCCGCTTCTCGGCAGCACTGTCCACACATCCTATGTCCGCTCCGTTCCCCGGCCTCGTTCCTCGGCCGCTTCAGACACTTCTTGCATATGCGGCGGCGGCAGATTTTGCAGACTTCTATAGTGTGGCCCCAACTGTGCCCACATTGGGTGCACGTCCTGCTTTCCTTCTCCTTTCTGGCCTGATCCGCTGCTGCCGCCTGTCCTCCCTGTTGCCATTGTTTAATGGTGGCTCCTGCGACCATGCAAGGCCCTCACCGTGCTCCGGCCTGCTCCTCCTCCTCCTCCTCCTCTTCCTCCTCTTCTTCTCCGGGTCCCATCGTCCGCGCGCTTCTCCACCTCCTGTGTCTGGGCCTGCTCCGTCATCCCCTCCCGACTCCTTCTCCGCTCCCTCTTCCCGGGCCTCATTGACGCACTTCAGGCAAGTGCGGTTCAGCCCAATGCAGCTCTTTGCCAACCCCTGGTGTGCCGGCTGGCCGCAGACGCAGCAGAAGGCCTTCATGAGTGGCCCTTCCGGCAAGTTTTCCTTGCACCACATGCAGGGACCTATGTACGTGGCCAGTTCCCGCGGGCTCATGGGTACACCCTTCCGCGGGACAACGGCGGGGCTCCTTGGGGTTGTTTCTCCATTGTCTGGCTACTGCTGTTCTGGCTGTCCTAGCCACACCTGCTGTCCCTGCCGCAGGCCCTTTTCGCTCCTCCGCTCGTCGCTGCCGCCCTGTTTGGACCTCCCCTGCGGACACTTCTCGCACATCGGAGCCTTCCGCTGGTTCCTCTGCCCGGGGCTCTTGGCTCCACGCCTGCTCCTGCTCCGACATCCGAGCTTCGCACTGCTTGAATACCTCCTCCGCTCGCCAGCCTCTTGAGCCTTTGCGTTCTTCGAGCGGAGAAAGCGCCCCGACCGTACCTGGCATGTGCGTCTGCCAGGCTGGCGGTAGGAGAACAAATTCAGTAGCCGGTAGCTCCGATCGCTGAATCCATCTGGTCCTTCCAGCCACACGTGTCCCGCGTCTATGGTAGCCACGCGGTACACCTGCCGTGCCTCTTCTGCTTCGCGCCCCGCTCTTGGGAATGGGCGGAGGTAGACCAGATTCCCTTCCCTGATTGGTCCGTGGTTGAGGCGTCGGTTTGCAGCGTCACATCCGCGCCATGCCGAGACAGAGGCCCGGAGTCGTGCCTTGGCACTCACCGCTTGTGACTTCTGGCATCGCTCGCAGAACCACTCCTGAACCTCCCAATCCCTGGCTGCCTCCTTTTTCTGTTCCGAGCGGCCATCTTGCTGCTCTTCCGGCTCCAATGGCAACCGCAGCGGTGTTTGTGGCATGCACAGTGCTGTGTGCAGAGGCTGCCCGAAGAGGAGGGCATGTGGTGAGAACGACGTGGCTTGGCTGGGTGTTGTATTGATGAAGTGTGTAGTCTTCTTCTGAGTCTCTCCCCAGTCCTTGCTTTCCATGGTAGCCACCGCCCGTTCCAGAATATCGTGCAGCCTCTCCACCTGCCCCTGAGACTGGGGCCGATACAGCCCAGAGTGTACATCCTGCACGCCCCATTCCGCGAGCTCCTCACGGAATGCCCCTGCAAACTCGGCGCCGTTGTCGCTGTGCACCACGCGGCAGCCACCAAACCAATAGAAATTTTCTTCCCGGATGAAACGGGCTGACCGGGCGGAGGAGTTGTCAGGGACGGCGAGGACCCAAATGTATTTTGTGAAGTGGTCCAATGCCGCAATCCAGTGCCGCTCTCCCTCGGCGCGGCGAGGACGGGGCCCATGGAAGTCAATGATGATGCGGTCCAGGGGTTCGTCCATAGGAGAGGGCAGGAAGAGGGGCATATATCGCGGCGGTATTTTCCAGCTCTGCTCTCAAGGGGCGCAGTGCTGCACCACTTCCCGTACCAGTGCCACTAGGTTCGGTATGTGCACAATCTGGGACAGATGATCTTTGAGTGCCTGCATGCCGGTGTGATGGTGGTGGTGGTATGTCTCGACTACCGCTGTCTGCAGCGTGGGCGGAGGCACCCACAACACCTTCGGCGAGGTGCGCCAGAGCCTTCCGCCCTCCGACGCATACTGCTCGCAGAGGCGGGCGAGGTCATCCTTCTTCCGCCGGTCAAACGTGACCCCCAGCTGTGTTTCCAATGCCACATACACCTTTTGCGCCTCCTCCTTCTGTTACTCCTTGGTAGTGGTGCGGAGAAGGATATGTGCTGTTTGCCAAATCTGCCAGTCTTGTGTTTCCATTGGTCCCTTCCGACCCGACTTCTCCGCGCTACCTTACCCCGATTTCTTCTTTGTCTTAGGCGCTTTTCCTGTTAGTCACCGTGCCCGCCTGTCATCCTGCTCTGCTTTCATCGCCTGAAGCCGCATGATGTTCTCTTCGTCATAGACGGGAGGCTCCCGATCCCAGCTGTCCGGCGCGGGGAAGAGGCAAAGAACTCCCACCACGCGCAGCTCGCCTTCATCCCACCGGTCCCGCAGCCCGATCTCCCGTGGACCGTGCCGCCTGCCCCTCCCCTCGCGCACCTCAGTCGTCTCCACCTCCGGCTTCCTTGGTACCGCAGCTTCAGGTAGCCGCAGCAGACCTGGTCCCTTTGCAATTGGTTGATCCTCATCATCTCCCTGCGACTCGCTGAGCTCAGAAATCACCGTTGCCCCCGCCTCCTTCTTGGCCGCTGTAGCCACACTGCTGGCTCCGGGCCCTTTCCCGCGGATAGCCGTGGTGCCGATATCCCCGAGCATGGGCCGGAGTTGGGCTGGGACTAAGTTGGCCGGTATTGGCATGTTGCAGAACACCGTCAGCAGCAGATCCGTTGCCCGGGCAACGTCCTGTTGGGCCTGTGCCAGTTGTGCGGGGCAGATACTGGGAGTGGTGTCCTGAGGTTGGCGGCACGGCTTGCTTTGTTTAGCAGGAGGTTCGGCGGCGGCACTGCCTTCCACTGCTCGCTTGCCCTCATCTCGCTGGCGGGATATTGGTGTGGTCTCCGCGGAGGGTGCCGGACCACTTACGGCCTGTCTCTTGAGCGGAGTAGCCATGCGGCTGGCTGAGGCAACATGAGACAGGGTAGCCTGTTTACTGGTGGCTGCCGATGTCGCGGCCTTTCTGGCTGCCTTTTGGAGTCTGTCTTGTCTCTTGTGTGTGGCTGTCGATAGAGTCGGGCGCGGCTCAACTCTCTGTACTTCTTTCTCGGCTACTTCCATCCCTGTCTGGATGGGGGCGGTTATGTGAACCCGCTCCCTTTCAGCCTCCTCCGCTGCCTCCACAGCCACTTCTGCCTTTGCTACAGCTGCCGTTTCTGTCACCCCAGTGGCTACAGCCGCTGTCGTTTCCACGTCTACCCGTTTGGCGGTCTCTTCGCGTCTTGCCGTTTCCTCCCATTCTGCCACTGTCTCATCCTTCGGAGGAATCTGCTCGGTTGCCACCAGTTTTGTTGCTTCTTCAAGTTCTGCCACTATACGATCCGCGATTGCTTCAGCGGCCTTCCGCTGTCTCTCCTCTTCCTGCTGCCATACCGTTTGCAGCTTGCTCCGCGTTTGGGAAAGTTCGGGAGAGTCCTGTAGATAGTCCTGGGCCTCCTCCGCATCCGTGAGGATGCGTTTCTTCTCTTATCGGCACACATCAACGGCCTCCCGGGCCCAATGCCGTATGGCTTCCTCTTTCAGTGGTTGGCCCACTACCTGCAGGGCCTTCCCAAGCTCCTCCGCCACCGCGGTTGTGATTGTTTGGCGGATGCCGCCCTCCCAGGTTAGCCGCCAACATTTTTCGATGGCCACGTACCAGCCGTCATTCTGTCGCTCTTCCTTAGAGAGTTGTGCAACATCCTGGGCCGCGTACCGCGTTCCCCACCTGGTGGCGGTGGCCCGTAACAGGTATCCCCACCTCCATGCTTTCAACCCAAACTTCCTGCGCGGTGCTTCTGCTGTTCTCGCTGGCATCTGAAAGGCATGGTAGATGGCGAGAGCCCGGGCGCGTTCCTGAAGCAAGTGAACATAGCACCGCGTGGGATCATTAGGCTAGTCGCCGCGCACCTAGAGCCACCATCCACGGGCGTCGTTCACCAAACAATCTGGTTGCTCCTTATCGAGAAATGTTGCTACGCTTGTCATGCCGAGAGTTTGTTCCGGTTGAGAGTCGGGGACGTCATGAAGTGCCGAAATGAGTCGTTCCGTGCCGGCCGTTTCCAGTACTTGGTCCTGTCGTCCCCGCTGCCCGAGGGCCAGGGCGGCCTTTGCCGCGCCCTTCAGGACCACTTGCCAGTTTTTTTTCAAAGAAGGAGCACGTTACTTCTGCGCAGACGGCCTCTCGCAATTCCTCCTGCAGGTGCGTGATAACACTACTGACTATGTCCAGCAGGCGGGTGGCCCTGGGTTGATCGCCACTGTCGCCCGAGCTTTCTTCTCCCAGGTTGGTGCGTGCACCCTCCATGATCGTTCCGGTGCTGAGTAAGGGCTGCGGTGTTCCACTTGCCGGGCTACCACGCAAAGCTGGTGGGGAGGAGGAATGCGCGGTTGGCGGGAAAGGACCAGGTAGTGGAAGTGTGCCGATGACGCTGCTGCGGCCGGGGAAGCGGAAGGGCCGGATACCGGGGATGCAGCAGGCGACATTGTTGGTACAGCTGCTGCAGCCGAGGATGTGGAAGGACCCGATGTCTGAGGTGCCCCAGGCGGTGCTACTAATGCGATTGCCCCTATGGAAGGATCGGATGACTGAGGGACGCTGGATAGTGGTGCCGCTGTTGTTGGTGGAGCGGGGCGTCCTGTGCCGGTCGCGGATGCCGTGGTCTGGTCCGCTGGCTATCAAAGGATGTGGCGTCTTGTGGTGCCACCACCCCCCCTGTTCAGAGGCGCGGACCCCGCGCTTGAGGGACAAGCCATCACAGATGCTGTACTGTGGTTCACTCCCGAGCTTCTCGTGACACGGCGTGTAAGTGCCAGTTCCGGGTGGAACGAGGACCTTGCGTGGAGAGACGGAGAGCGGCCGAGGTGAAGTGAAAAGGGGAGTGGATGAATGAATGCCGGAAGCTGAAATGAGGCTAAGGATGCCAGCACCGAGCAATATATCCGCTCGACGCGGCGCGAGCCAATCCGCCGCCAGAAGCACAACTATGGAACAAATCTGGTACAACTATAGCACAACTCTGACACAACTCAGGAACAACTGTGGATCAACTATGGCAAACCTCTGGCACAACTCTGGCACAACTCTGGCACAACTCTGGCACAACTCTGTTGCAACTATGGCACAACTATGGCACAACTCTGGCACAACTCTGGCACAATTCTGCCACAACTCTGGCACAGCTCTGGCACACCTCTGGCACAACTCTCGCACAACTCTGGCACGACTCTGGCACAACTCTCGCACAACTCTGGCACGACTCTGGCACAACTCTCGCACAACTCTGGCACGACTCTGGCACAACTCTCGCACAACTCTGGCACGACTCTGGCACAACTCTCGCACAACTCTGGCACGACTCTGGCACAACTCTCGCACAACTCTGGCACGACTCTGGCACAACTCTCGCACAACTCTGGCACGACTCTGGCACAACTCTCGCACAACTCTGGCACGACTCTGGCACAACTCTCGCACAACTCTGGCACGACTCTGGCACAACTCTCGCACAACTCTGGCACGACTCTGGCACAACTCTCGCACAACTCTGGCACGACTCTGGCACAACTCTCGCACAACTCTGGCACGACTCTGGCACAACTCTCGCACAACTCTGGCACGACTCTGGCACAACTCTCGCACAACTCTGGCACAACTCTGGCACAACTCTGGCACAACTCAGGCACAACTCTGGCACAACTCTGGCACAACCCTGACACAACTCCGGCACAAATCCAGCACAACTCTGGCACAACTCTAGCACATCTCTGGCACAAGTCTGGCACGACTCTGGCACAACTCTAGCAGAACTCTGGCACATCTCTGGCACAACTCTGGCACAATTCTGCCACAACTCTGGAACTCTGGCACAACTCTTGCACAACTCTGGCACAACTCTAGCACAACTCTAGCTCAACTCTGGCACAACTCTGGCAAAACTCTGGCACAACTAGAGCAAAATCTGGCACAACTCTGGCACAACTCTGGCACTACTCTGGCCCAATTCTGGCACAACTCTGGCACAACTCTGGCACAACTCTGGCACAACTCTGGCACAACTCTGGCACAACTCTGGCACAACTC
>SZWC01002380.1:175892-187276 GCA_023375785.1 Penium margaritaceum
ACAACTCTGGCACTACTCTGGCACAACTCTGGCACAACTCTGGCACAACTCTGGCACAACTCTGGCACAACTTGAGCACGACACTCGCACAACTTTGGCACAACTCTGGGACTACTCTGGCACAACCCTGGCACAACTCTGGCACAACACTGGCACAACTCTGGCAATGTTGCCACACCTGTGGGACAATTCCGGCACACCCCGGCACAACACTAGCACAACTCTGGCACACATCTGGCACAACTCTGGCAGAGTTGTGGCACAACCGTGGCACAACTCTCACACAACTCGGGCACAATTCTGGCAGAACTATTGCACAACTCTGGCCCAACCCTGGCACAATTCAGGCAGAGCTCTGGCACAACTCTAAAACAACTCTAGCAAAACTCTGGCACAACTCCGGCACAACTCTGGCACAACTCTGGCACAACTCTGACACAACTCTGGCACAAATCTGCACAACTCTGGCACAACTCTGGCACAACTCTCGCACAACTCTGGCACAATTCTGACAGAACTCTGGAACAACTCTGGCACAAGTATGGCACGACTCTGGCACAACTCTGGCACAAGTCTGGCACAACTCTGGCACAACTCGGGCACAACTCTGGCACAACTCTGCCACAACTCTGGCACAACTCTGCCACAACTCTGGCACAACTCTGCCACAACTCTGGCACAACTCTGCCACAACTCTGGCACAACTCTGCCACAACTCTGGCACAACTCTGCCACAACTCTGGCACAACTCTGCCACAACTCTGGCACAACTCTGCCACAACTCTGGCACAACTCTGCCACAACTCTGGCACAACTCTGCCACAACTCTGGCACAACTCTGCCACAACTCTGGCACAACTCTGCCACAACTCTGGCACAACTCTGCCACAACTCTGGCACAACTCTGCCACAACTCTGGCACAACTCTGCCACAACTCTGGCACAACTCTGCCACAACTCTGGCACAACTCTGCCACAACTCTGGCACAACTCTGCCACAACTCTGGCACAACTCTGGCACAACCCGGGCACAACTCTGGCACAACTCTGGCACAACTATGGCACAACTCTGGCACAACTCTGGCACAACTTTGCCACAACTGTGGCGCAATTCCGGCACATCTGTGGCACAGCACTGGCACAACTCTGGCACAAATCTGGCAAAACTCTGGCACAACTCTTCCCCAACTCTGGCACAACTCTCGCACAACTCTGGCACAATTCTGACAGAACTCTGGAACAACTCTGGCACAACTATAGCATACATCTGGCACAGCTCTGGCACAACTCTGGCACAACTGTGGCACAACTCTGGCACAACTCCGGCACAACTCTGTCACAACTCTGGCACAACTCTGACACAACTCTGGCACAACTCTGGCACAACTCTGGCAAAAATCTGGCACAACTCTCGCACAACTCTGGCACAACTCTGGCACAACTCTGGCACAACTGTGGCACAGCTCTGGCACACCTCTGGCACAACTTTGGCACAACTCTGGCACAACTCTCGCACAACTCTGGCACAACTCTAGCACAACTCTGGCGCAACTCTGGCACAACTCTGGCACAACTCTGGGACAACTCTAGCACAAATATAGCACAGCTCTGGCACAACTCTGGCACAACTCTGGCACCACTCTGGCACAACTCTGGCAGAACTCTGGAAAAACTCTGGCACAACTCTGGTACAACTCAGGTACAACTCTGGCACAACTCTGGCACAACTCTGGGACAACTCTAGCACAAATATAGCACAGCTCTGGCACAACTCTGGCACAACTCTGGCACCACTCTGGCACAACTCTGGCAGAACTCTGGAAAAACTCTGGCACAACTCTGGTACAACTCAGGTACAACTCTGGCACAACTCTGGCACAACTCTGGGACAACTCTAGCACAAATATAGCACAGCTCTGGCACAACTCTGGCACAACTCTGGCACCACTCTGGCACAACTCTGGCAGAACTCTGGAAAAACTCTGGCACAACTCTGGTACAACTCAGGTACAACTCTGGCACAACTCTGGCACAACTCTGGGACAACTCTAGCACAAATATAGCACAGCTCTGGCACAACTCTGGCACAACTCTGGCACCACTCTGGCACAACTCTGGCAGAACTCTGGAAAAACTCTGGCACAACTCTGGTACAACTCAGGTACAACTCTGGCACAACTCTGGCACAACTCTGGGACAACTCTAGCACAAATATAGCACAGCTCTGGCACAACTCTGGCACAACTCTGGCACCACTCTGGCACAACTCTGGCAGAACTCTGGAAAAACTCTGGCACAACTCTGGTACAACTCAGGTACAACTCTGGCACAACTCTGGCACAACTCTGGGACAACTCTAGCACAAATATAGCACAGCTCTGGCACAACTCTGGCACAACTCTGGCACCACTCTGGCACAACTCTGGCAGAACTCTGGAAAAACTCTGGCACAACTCTGGTACAACTCAGGTACAACTCTGGCACAACTCTGGCACAACTCTGGGACAACTCTAGCACAAATATAGCACAGCTCTGGCACAACTCTGGCACAACTCTGGCACCACTCTGGCACAACTCTGGCAGAACTCTGGAAAAACTCTGGCACAACTCTGGTACAACTCAGGTACAACTCTGGCACAACTCTGGCACAACTCTGGGACAACTCTAGCACAAATATAGCACAGCTCTGGCACAACTCTGGCACAACTCTGGCACCACTCTGGCACAACTCTGGCAGAACTCTGGAAAAACTCTGGCACAACTCTGGTACAACTCAGGTACAACTCTGGCACAACTCTGGCACAACTCTGGGACAACTCTAGCACAAATATAGCACAGCTCTGGCACAACTCTGGCACAACTCTGGCACCACTCTGGCACAACTCTGGCAGAACTCTGGAAAAACTCTGGCACAACTCTGGTACAACTCAGGTACAACTCTGGCACAACTCTGGCACAACTCTGGGACAACTCTAGCACAAATATAGCACAGCTCTGGCACAACTCTGGCACAACTCTGGCACCACTCTGGCACAACTCTGGCAGAACTCTGGAAAAACTCTGGCACAACTCTGGTACAACTCAGGTACAACTCTGGCACAACTCTGGCACAACTCTGGGACAACTCTAGCACAAATATAGCACAGCTCTGGCACAACTCTGGCACAACTCTGGCAAAACTCTGGCACAACTCTGGAATAACTCTGGCACAACTCCGGCACAACTCTGGCACAACTCTAGCACAACTCTGGCACAACTCTGGCACAACTCTGGAACAACTCTGGTACAACTCTGGCACAACGCTTGCACAACTCTGGCACATCTAGAGCAAAAATATGGAAAACCTGTGGCACAACGTTGGCAATACTCTAGCCCATATCTGGCACAACTCTGGCACAACTCTTTCACAACTCTGGCACAACTCCAGCACAACTCTGACACAACTCTGGCACAACTCTGGCACGACTCTGGCACAACTCTGGTACAACTATGGCACAACACTGGCACAACTTTGGCACAACTCTGGCACAACTCTGGCAAAACTCTGGGACAACTGTGGCACAACTTTGGCACAACTCTGGCACAACTCTGGTACAACTCTGGCAATGTTGCCACAACTCTGGGACAATTCCGGCACACCCCGGCACAACACTAGCACAACTCTGGCACACATCTGGCACAACTCTGGCAGAGTTGTGGCACAACCTTGCCACAACACTCACAAAACTCGGGCACAATTCTGGCAGAACTATTGCACAACTCTGGCACAACTCTGGCACAATTCAGGCAGAGCTCTGGCACAACTCTAACACAACTCTAGCAAACCTCTGGCACAACTCCGGCACAACTCTGGCGCAACTCTGGCACAACTCTGACACAACTCTGGCACAAATCTGCACAACTCTGGCACAACTCTGGCACAACTCTGACACAACTCTGGCACAACTCTGGCACAACTCTGGGACAACTCTAGCACAAATATAGCACAGCTCTGGCACAACTCTGGCACAACTCTGGCACACCTCTGGCACAACTCTGGCACAACTCTGGCACAACTCTCGCACAACTCTGGCACAACCCTCGCACAACTGTGGCACAACTCTGGCACAAATCTGGAACAAATATGGCACAACTCTGGCACAACTCTGGCACAACTCTCGCACAACTCTGGCACAACCCTCGCACAACTGTGGCACAACTCTGGCACAAATCTGGAACAAATATGGCACAACTCTGGCACAACTCTGGCACAACTCTCGCACAACTCTGGCACAACCCTCGCACAACTGTGGCACAACTCTGGCACAAATCTGGAACAAATATGGCACAACTCTGGCACAACTCTGGCACAACTCTCGCACAACTCTGGCACAACCCTCGCACAACTGTGGCACAACTCTGGCACAAATCTGGAACAAATATGGCACAACTCTGGCACAACTCTGGCACAACTCTCGCACAACTCTGGCACAACCCTCGCACAACTGTGGCACAACTCTGGCACAAATCTGGAACAAATATGGCACAACTCTGGCACAACTCTGGCACAACTCTCGCACAACTCTGGCACAACCCTCGCACAACTGTGGCACAACTCTGGCACAAATCTGGAACAAATATGGCACAACTCTGG
Source organism: Penium margaritaceum (assembly GCA_023375785.1). Taxonomy (NCBI): domain Eukaryota; kingdom Viridiplantae; phylum Streptophyta; class Zygnematophyceae; order Desmidiales; family Peniaceae; genus Penium; species Penium margaritaceum. Next base: position 180,526 of record SZWC01002380.1, read on the forward strand.
CACAACTCTGGCACAACTCTCGCACAACTCTGGCACAACCCTCGCACAACTGTGGCACAACTCTGGCACAAATCTGGAACAAATATGGCACAACTCTGGCACAACTCTGGCACAACTCTCGCACAACTCTGGCACAACCCTCGCACAACTGTGGCACAACTCTGGCACAAATCTGGAACAAATATGGCACAACTCTGGCACAACTCTGGCACAACTCTCGCACAACTCTGGCACAACCCTCGCACAACTGTGGCACAACTCTGGCACAAATCTGGAACAAATATGGCACAACTCTGGCACAACTCTGGCACAACTCTCGCACAACTCTGGCACAACCCTCGCACAACTGTGGCACAACTCTGGCACAAATCTGGAACAAATATGGCACAACTCTGGCACAACTCTGGCACAACTCTCGCACAACTCTGGCACAACCCTCGCACAACTGTGGCACAACTCTGGCACAAATCTGGAACAAATATGGCACAACTCTGGCACAACTCTGGCACAACTCTCGCACAACTCTGGCACAACCCTCGCACAACTGTGGCACAACTCTGGCACAAATCTGGAACAAATATGGCACAACTCTGGCACAACTCTGGCACAACTCTAGCACAACTCTGGCACACCTCTGGCACAACTCTGGCACAACTCTGGCACAACTCTGGCACAACTCTGGCACAACTCTGGCACAACTCTGGCACAACTCTGGCACAGTTCTGGCACATATCTGGCACAACTTGAGTACCACTCTCGCACAACTTTGGCACAACTCTGGGACTACTCTGGCACAACCCTGGCACAACTCTGGCACAACTCTGGCACAACTCTTGCAATGTTGCCACAACTGTGGGACAGTTCCGGCACACCCCGTCACAACACTAGCACAACTCTGGCACAAATCGGGCACAACTCTGGCAGAGTTGTCGCACAACCGTGGCACAACTCTCACACAACTCGGGCACAATTCTGGCAGAACTATTGCACAACTCTGGCCCAACCCTGGCAAAATTCAGGCAGAGCTCTGGCACAACTCTAACACAACTCTAGCAAAACTCTGGCACAACTCCGGCACAACTCTGGCACAACTCTGGCACAACTCTGACACAACTCTGGCACAAATCTGCACAACTCTGGCACAACTCTGGCCCAACTCTGGCATAACCCTAGCACAACTCTGGCACAACTCTAGCACAACTCTAGCAAAACTCTGGCACAACTCTGGCACAGCTCTGGCACAACTCTGGCATACCTCTGGCACAACTCTGGCACAACTCGAGCACAGCTCTGGTATAACTCTGGCACAACTCTGGCACTACTCTGGCACAACTCTGGCACAGCTCTGGCACAACTCTGGCATACCTCTGGCACAACTCTGGCACAACTCGAGCACAGCTCTGGTATAACTCTGGCACAACTCTGGCACTACTCTGGCACAACTCTGGCACAGCTCTGGCACAACTCTGGCATACCTCTGGCACAACTCTGGCACAACTCGAGCACAGCTCTGGTATAACTCTGGCACAACTCTGGCACTACTCTGGCACAACTCTGGCACAGCTCTGGCACAACTCTGGCATACCTCTGGCACAACTCTGGCACAACTCGAGCACAGCTCTGGTATAACTCTGGCACAACTCTGGCACTACTCTGGCACAACTCTGGCACAGCTCTGGCACAACTCTGGCATACCTCTGGCACAACTCTGGCACAACTCGAGCACAGCTCTGGTATAACTCTGGCACAACTCTGGCACTACTCTGGCACAACTCTGGCACAGCTCTGGCACAACTCTGGCATACCTCTGGCACAACTCTGGCACAACTCGAGCACAGCTCTGGTATAACTCTGGCACAACTCTGGCACTACTCTGGCACAACTCTGGCACAGCTCTGGCACAACTCTGGCATACCTCTGGCACAACTCTGGCACAACTCGAGCACAGCTCTGGTATAACTCTGGCACAACTCTGGCACTACTCTGGCACAACTCTGGCACAGCTCTGGCACAACTCTGGCATACCTCTGGCACAACTCTGGCACAACTCGAGCACAGCTCTGGTATAACTCTGGCACAACTCTGGCACTACTCTGGCACAACTCTGGCACAGCTCTGGCACAACTCTGGCATACCTCTGGCACAACTCTGGCACAACTCGAGCACAGCTCTGGTATAACTCTGGCACAACTCTGGCACTACTCTGGCACAACTCTGGCACAGCTCTGGCACAACTCTGGCATACCTCTGGCACAACTCTGGCACAACTCGAGCACAGCTCTGGTATAACTCTGGCACAACTCTGGCACTACTCTGGCACAACTCTGGCACAGCTCTGGCACAACTCTGGCATACCTCTGGCACAACTCTGGCACAACTCGAGCACAGCTCTGGTATAACTCTGGCACAACTCTGGCACTACTCTGGCACAACTCTGGCACAGCTCTGGCACAACTCTGGCATACCTCTGGCACAACTCTGGCACAACTCGAGCACAGCTCTGGTATAACTCTGGCACAACTCTGGCACTACTCTGGCACAACTCTGGCACAGCTCTGGCACAACTCTGGCATACCTCTGGCACAACTCTGGCACAACTCGAGCACAGCTCTGGTATAACTCTGGCACAACTCTGGCACTACTCTGGCACAACTCTGGCACAGCTCTGGCACAACTCTGGCATACCTCTGGCACAACTCTGGCACAACTCGAGCACAGCTCTGGTATAACTCTGGCACAACTCTGGCACTACTCTGGCACAACTCTGGCACAGCTCTGGCACAACTCTGGCATACCTCTGGCACAACTCTGGCACAACTCGAGCACAGCTCTGGTATAACTCTGGCACAACTCTGGCACTACTCTGGCACAACTCTGGCACAGCTCTGGCACAACTCTGGCATACCTCTGGCACAACTCTGGCACAACTCGAGCACAGCTCTGGTATAACTCTGGCACAACTCTGGCACTACTCTGGCACAACTCTGGCACAGCTCTGGCACAACTCTGGCATACCTCTGGCACAACTCTGGCACAACTCGAGCACAGCTCTGGTATAACTCTGGCACAACTCTGGCACTACTCTGGCACAACTCTGGCACAGCTCTGGCACAACTCTGGCATACCTCTGGCACAACTCTGGCACAACTCGAGCACAGCTCTGGTATAACTCTGGCACAACTCTGGCACTACTCTGGCACAACTCTGGCACAGCTCTGGCACAACTCTGGCATACCTCTGGCACAACTCTGGCACAACTCGAGCACAGCTCTGGTATAACTCTGGCACAACTCTGGCACTACTCTGGCACAACTCTGGCACAGCTCTGGCACAACTCTGGCATACCTCTGGCACAACTCTGGCACAACTCGAGCACAGCTCTGGTATAACTCTGGCACAACTCTGGCACTACTCTGGCACAACTCTGGCACAGCTCTGGCACAACTCTGGCATACCTCTGGCACAACTCTGGCACAACTCGAGCACAGCTCTGGTATAACTCTGGCACAACTCTGGCACTACTCTGGCACAACTCTGGCACAGCTCTGGCACAACTCTGGCATACCTCTGGCACAACTCTGGCACAACTCGAGCACAGCTCTGGTATAACTCTGGCACAACTCTGGCACTACTCTGGCACAACTCTGGCACAGCTCTGGCACAACTCTGGCATACCTCTGGCACAACTCTGGCACAACTCGAGCACAGCTCTGGTATAACTCTGGCACAACTCTGGCACTACTCTGGCACAACTCTGGCACAGCTCTGGCACAACTCTGGCATACCTCTGGCACAACTCTGGCACAACTCGAGCACAGCTCTGGTATAACTCTGGCACAACTCTGGCACTACTCTGGCACAACTCTGGCACAGCTCTGGCACAACTCTGGCATACCTCTGGCACAACTCTGGCACAACTCGAGCACAGCTCTGGTATAACTCTGGCACAACTCTGGCACTACTCTGGCACAACTCTGGCACAGCTCTGGCACAACTCTGGCATACCTCTGGCACAACTCTGGCACAACTCGAGCACAGCTCTGGTATAACTCTGGCACAACTCTGGCACTACTCTGGCACAACTCTGGCACAGCTCTGGCACAACTCTGGCATACCTCTGGCACAACTCTGGCACAACTCGAGCACAGCTCTGGTATAACTCTGGCACAACTCTGGCACTACTCTGGCACAACTCTGGCACAACTCTGGCACAACTCTGGCATAGATCTGGCACAACCCTGGCATAGCTCTGGCACAACCCTGGCACAACTGTGGCACAACTCTGGCACAACTCTGGCAAAACTGTGGGAGAACTCTTGCTCATCTCTGGCACAACTCTGGCACAAATCTGGCACAACTCTGGCACATCTCTGGCCCAACTCTAGCACAACCCTGGCACAACTCTCGCACAACTCTGGCACAACTCTGCCACAACACTGCCACAACTGTGGCACAACTTTGGCAAAACTCTGGCACAGCTCTAGCAGAACTTTGGCACAACTTTGCCACAAATGTGGCAAAATTGCGGCACATCTCTGTCACAATAATGGCACAACTCTGGCACAAATCTGGCACAACTCTGGCACAACTCTTGCACAACTCTGGCACAATTCTGGCACAGCTCTGGCTCAACGCTGGGACAACTATTGCACAACTCTGGCACGACTCCGGCACAACTCTGGCACAACCCTGGCACAACTCTGACACAACTATGGCACAACTCTGGCACAACTCTGGCACAACTCTGGCACAACTCTGGCACAACTCTGGCACAACTCTGGCACAACTCTGGCACAATTCTGGCACAACTCTGGCACAACTCTGGCACAGCTATGCCACAACTCAAGCACAACTCTGGCACAACTCTGGAACAACTCTGGCACAACTCTGGCACAACTATAGCACAGCTCGAGCACAACTCTGGCATAACTCTGGCATAAATATGGCACTACTCTGGCACAACTGTGGCATAACTCTGGCACAACTCTGGCACAACTCCAGCACAACTCTGGCACAACTCTTGCCCAACTGTGGCACAACTCTGGCACAGCTCTGGCACAACTAAAGTACAACTCTGGCACAAGTCTAGCAGAACTCTGGCAAAACTATGGCACAACTCTGGCACAACTCTGGCACAACTCTGGCACAAATATGGAACAACTCTGGCACAACTCTGGCACAACTCTGGCACAACTCGAGCACAACTCTGGCACAACTCTGGCACTACTCTGGCACAACTCTGGCAAAATTCTGGCACAACGCTGGCACAACTCTGGCACAACTCTAGCACTACTCTGGCACAACTCTCGCACAACTGTGGCACAACTGTGGCACAACTCTGGCACAGCTTTGGCACAACTCTGGAAAAATCTGGCACAATTCTGGCACAACTCTGGCACAACTCTGGCACAACTCTTGCACAACTCTAGCACAACTCTGGCACAACTTTGCCACAACTGTGGCACAATTCCGGCACATATCTGGCAAAACAATGGCACAAATTTGGCACAAATCTGGCACAACTTTGGCACAACTGTGGCCTAACTGTGGCACAACTCTCGCACAACTCTGGCACAAATCTGGCAGAACTCTGGCACAACTCTGGCACAACTCTGGCACAATTCTGGCAAAGCTCTGGCACAACTCCGGCACAACTCTAAAACAACTATGGCACAACTCCGGCACAACTCTGGCACAACTCTGGAACAACTCCGACACAACTCCGACACAACTCTGGCACAACTCTGGCTCAACTCTGGCACAACTCTGGCACAACTCTGGCACAACTCTGGCATAACTTTGGAACAACTCTGGCACAACTCTGTGTCAGAATCAAGCGACTCCACCAAGGTGACTCCTCATCTTCGGAGAAGGCTGACAGGCTCTGACCCGGGCACTAGCCAGCCCACACCTCTCCCCTGGTCCCGTCCCTCGGATATCCGGAGCTCTCAATAATGGTTCAGTGTTTTGCATGAACCACCTCGGTAACAACAGTCGCTAGCCGTTGTGGGTACACCCACTGACCAACGGACAGCATACCTAGTGACCCCCTAATAAAGTGATAAACTCATCACAAGCGCATCCGGCTAGCGCACAAGAAGCCGTTAGATATCCGTTTGCGTCCTGCTTGGATGGATATGTCGAAGATGTTCATTCCCTCCCAGTTTAACCAGAGCAGTTCTGTTCATCCTGTTCCCTTTGGTGCCGCGGCTTTGCCGTCGTGTCCGGAATCTGCCCGCTCGTCGCCTCTACCGCTTTCGCTCACCACTCCCAGCTCACCCTTGATCCATCGCCCAATCTCGGCACATCACTCGCTTCGCTCTCGTGATGTCTCATTGCCCTCTGAGTACCTCAGAGATCCGGCGTCGCCTCTCTAAAGGCCTTGCGACTGACTCCTTGAGACAGAACTTGCCTTTCTGCCTCTGTCATTCTGCCACGCTCCTGCATGCTTCAGTGCTTCTGCTCGCCTCTGTTCCTGCAGTCCTCCCTCATTGCATTCTTCTGACACTCTGGCACTACTTTGGCAGAACTATGGCACAGCTCGAGCACAATTCTGGCACAACTCTGGCACAATTCTGGCACTACTCTGGCACAACTCTGGCACAACTCTGGCACAACTCAGGCACAACTCTGGCACAACGCTGGAACAACTCTTGCACAAATAAGGCACAACTCTGGCACAACTCTGGCACAACTCTGGCAAAACCCTGGCACAACTCTGGCACAACTCTGGCACAACTCTGGCACAACT
>SZWC01002380.1:208791-220045 GCA_023375785.1 Penium margaritaceum
GTTGTGCCAGAGTTGTGCCAGAGTTGTGCCAGAGTTGTTTCAGAGTTTTGCCAGAGGTGTGCTTGCGTTGTGCGAAAAGGAGCCAGATTTGTGCCAGAGTTGTGCCAGAGTTGTGCCGGAGTTGTGCCGGAGTTGTGCATAGTTGTGCCAAAGTTGTACCAGAGTTGTGCCACAGGTGTGCCAGAGTTGTGCCAGAGTTGTGCAAAAGCTTTGTCAGTGTTGTGCCAAAGTTGAGCCAACGTTGAGCCAGAGTTGTGCCAGAGTTCTGCCACATTTCTGCCAGGATTTTGCCAGAGTTGTGCCAGATTTGTGCCAGAGTTTTGCCAGAATTGTGCCACAATTGTGTCATAATTGTGCCAGAGTTGTGCCAGAGTTGCTCCAGAGTTGTGTCAGAGTTGTGCAAGAGTTAAGCCAGAGTTGAGCCAGAGTTATCCTAGAGTTGTGAAGGTGTTGTGCCGTAGTTGTGCCAGATTTGTGCCATATTTGTCTCAGAATTGTTCCAGATATGTGCAAGAGTTGTGCCAGAGTTGTGCCACAGTTGTGCCACAGTTGTGCCACAGTTCTGCCAGAGTTGTGCCAGAGTTGTGCCAAAGTCGTGCCACAGTTCTGCAATAGTTTTGACAAGTTGTGCCATAGTTTTGTCAGAATTGTGCCAGAGTCGTGCCACAATTCTGCCAGGGTTGTGCCAGAGTTGTGCCAGAGTTGTGCCAGAGTTGTGCCAGAGCTCTTCCAGAGTTGTGCCATAATTGGCAAGAGTTGTGCCAGGTTTGTGCCAGATTTGTGCCAGATTTGTGCCAGAGTTGTGCCATAGTTGTGCAAGAATTGTGACAGAGTTGTGCTTGAGTTGTGATAGATTTGTGCAATAGTTTTTCCATGGTTGTGCCAGAGTTTTTCCAGAGTTGTGCAAGACTTGTGCCAGAGTTGTGCCAAAGTTGTTCCAACGTTGTGCCAGAGTTGTGCCAGACTTCTTCCACAGTTCTGCCAGAGTTTTTCCAGAGTTCTGCCAGAGTTGTGCCACAGTTGTGTCAGAGTTGTGCCAGAGTTGTGCCAGAGTTGTGCCAAAGTTGGGCCAGAGTTGAGCCAGAGTTTTCCTAGAGTTGTGAAGGTGTTGTGCCGTGGTTGTGCCAGATTTGTGCCATATTTGTCTCAGAATTGTCCCAGAGATGTGCAAGAGTTGTGCCAGAGTTGTGCCACAGTTGTGCTAGAGTTGTGCCAGAGTTGTGCCAAAGTCGTGCCAGAGTTTTCCAATAGTTTTGACAAGTTGTGCCATAGTTGTGCCAGATTTGTGTCAGAGTTGTGCCACAATTCTGCCAGGGTTGTGCCATAGTTGTGCCAGAGTTGTGCCAGAGTTCTTCCAGAGTTGTGCCACAATTGGGCAAGAGTTGTGCCATAGTTGGGCAAAAGTTTTGACAGAGTCGTGCCAGAGTTGTGCTAGATGTGTGCAATAGTTTTGCCATGGTTGTGCCGGAGTTTTTCCATAGTTGTGCAAGAGTTGTGCCAGAGTTGTGACAGTGTTGTGAAAGAGATGTGCCAGAGTTGTGCCAGGATTGTTCCAGAGTTGTGCCAGAGTTGTGCCATAGATATTCCATTGTTGTGCCAGAGTTGTGCCATAGTTGTGCCAGTGTTGTGCAAGGTTTGTGCCAGAGTTGTTCCAGAGTTGTGCTGGATATGTGTTATACTTGCGCAAGATTTTTGCCAGGTTTGTGACAGAGTTGTGCCAGAGATGTGGCGTAGTTGTGCCACAGTTGTGCCAGAGTTGTACCAGAGTGGTGCCAGAGGTCTGGCAAAGTCGTGCCAGAGTTCTGGTAGAGTTGTTCCATAGTTGGGCAAGAGTTGTGCCAGGTTTGTGCGAGAGTTGTGCCAGCTTTGTGCAAGAGTTGAGCCAGAGTTGTGCCAATGTTGGGCCAGAGTTGTGCCAGAGTCTTGCCAGAGGTGTGCCGGCGTTGGACGAGAGTTGTGCTAGAGTTGTGCAAGAGTTGTGCCAGAGTTGTGCCAGAGTTGTGCTCTTCCGCAATTGCTATTGTGCTATTGCTGCTTTTGTCTCTCCTCCTGCTGCTTCTATTGCTGCTGCTGCTGATGGCACACAAGGTTCGGTACCCACCCCCATTGCATGGTTCAAGACCTTTGCTGGGGCTGGACTGGACCATCACACCGCAGGACAGCATGTGCTATAGGAGCAGTAGCAGTAGCTGCTACCATGGCAGCGTCTGCGGCACTTGCATCAAGGAAAGCAGCCACAGCAGCAGCAGATGTTGAATTTCATCCAACATCCACGGGCTATAACTCTGCAGAGGAGGATATCTACGATCTTGAGAGGTATATCCTCTCAGAATCAGAGGGAAAAGAAGAAGAAGAAGAGGATGGGATTGATGACCCACGACAGCAGAGGAAGTAGGAAGAGCAGGCTGTGCTAGAGCGACAGCAAGCAATTGTGCTGGGGAGGCTGGACAACAAAGCTGATGTGGAGTGCAAAGACAACCCTGAAGTTGTGTAACTAGGTAAGTCTAGACAGTGCGACGATGTTCATTTAATTGCACCAGCTGTTGCAACAACAATGCTACTACACACCACCCACTAATCACATTTACTATCTGTGCTGTGTTTGCAGGGTTACATGATGGTCGCACGTGAGTTTGTCCAAGCTAGTGGTAGATCATCAGCCTTGTGCTCATGATCATCAGCCTTGTGCTCATGATCATCAGCCTTGTGCAGTTTAGTAGTGCACTTGTGAGGAGGGTTAGATTGCATGTGGCCCATGGCTGATATCAAAGATTTTTCAACCAAACGACTCTCAGTTTCCAAATTCCATTTTGATTGGCAAAAAAATTGCAATGTTTGTTTTCCAGAATTCTTTCCAACTGCATGAAACAAAATACATAAAACCAACTAATGGCTACTACTTGTTATTGTTACAAAAAAAATCAGCAGAATACCCATCACCTTTAAGGAATAATTTCAGTGTAATAAGTACCCTCCTCGTGTAAGTGTTGCGCTGTATAATGGACTCAGTTCTTCCAATGTTATAATACAGACTTGAAAAACGCTAAGTTCAAACATAACAGGCCTAATGGTCTGCTGCAGTGGCAACATGGGCCAGCTGTCCTCATGGGTTTCCTAGTTGGAGCCGGCTCTACGTACTTGCTTATGCATTTTGGAGCAGCACAACATCCAGTCAACATTGTGAAAATGTATATGTGCCCGTGTCTACAAGGTCACACCTTGACAACATTGGTGACATGGCAGAAGAGGATGACATATTCTACGACGCTAGTGACGATGACTATGATGTTGACATAGTGTGTCCCTTGCCATGAGTGCCATTGATTGTACTCCCTGGTTTGACAACTGAGGAGTGTTCGAACACCTAATCCGACTTTATATTTGGATTCCTTGTATTTATTCCATGCAGGATCGAGCTTTGAATCGCTCGATTTGAGTGAGTATTCAGAAAGTTAGCCTAGCTCAAAAATCGGGTGTTGGGTGTGTGGAATCTGGTACCCGCCATGGGTGACGGGATATTCCACTGCCAAGGATCCGAGTTCATTCCTAATGGCCTCCAAATGCACCAGGGGCATGAATGAGGTAACCATAAGGATGTACTTGACCAGGATGAACTTCTCCTTGACTCCTGGGCGAGGAAAGGCGCTTCGACGGGTCATCGCCGAAGCGCCTCCCATTGCCTAGAGTGCAAGGCCAGGTGGGCGGCTCCACCAAGGGTTACTTCGACGGCCGTAGCAGGGGCTCTACTATTCCGTTTTGAGCGTGCTTGGATGCGTTGGAAAGCATAGATCACAGGCTATAAGGATCTGATGTAATCTCACTATGCTAAGTAACAAAAACGTGTTTTGATTCAGATCTACTGAATGCGACGTGTTCTTCCCACTCTTGCCCGTGATCCTTGTGCTCCACACTCCTCACCATTGGTGTCCATTGGCTACCCCAAACCTTGGTAGCGTGAACCACTGAGAGCTAGGCATCCTTGAGGGTGCCTCCACACCCACTAGAGCCGACAAAGGGTTATGGGTCCACCACGCTTAGAAGGACCCTAGCTCCTCAACTTTCACGCTATTGCCGCGCGCCATGGCAACGACCGAGCAAGAGAGCATCGGCGCCGTCTCCAGGTTTGATGGGAACGGCTTCCCTTTGTGGAGGTGGCAGTTTGAGGTCTACCTCGATGACAAGGGCCTACTTGAGCTGGTCAACGGTGAAGAGACCGCGCCTCCGGATACCGCGACGCCGGAGGAAGTGGACAAGTACAAGAAGCGCAACAAGAAGGCGCTTGTATTATTGGTGTTAGCACTTGCTCCGCCGCAGCTCGCACTGATTCAAGGATGCATGGAGGCCACGGAGGCCCGGAAGAAACTCTGCACCATCTACCAGTCCACCAACCTCGCTAACCAGCTCTTCGTCTTCAAGAGGCTCGTCACCCTCCGAGCCGATGAAGGCGACGACATCATGGGGATCCTGTAGCAGATTGAGTCCCTCACTACCGAGTGCGTAGCCACTGGATGGAAGGTCGACCCTTAGCTGCAAGCCATGATCCTCCTCCTGGCCTTGCCGGACAGTTGGAGTCCCATGATCACCGTCGTAGGCGGCTGGTCCGCCGATGAGCTAAAGTACCGGAAGGTGGCTGAGTACTTCCGCAATGAATGGATGCAGTGTGGTGGGAGAGAGAGTGGGGCAACATCAAGTTCCGCCTATGCCGTCCGCCCTCAAGGTGGAGGGGGAGGCAAGAAGGGGAAGGGTGCCAAGCAGGGCACCAAGAAAGGTGACAACAAAGGGGAGTGCTACAACTGTGGCAAACAGGGCCACTATGCACGCAACTGCCCCAACAAGAAGTCGGACCAGCCCCGGAAGGGCGGGAAGAAGGACACCCAAGCCATGATGGCCAGGGAGTCTACCGACTTGACAGATCCGGAAGTCACGGTGATCGACTCCGGATCAGGCCTCCACAAACAATGCAACCGGGCGGCGTTCGTCACCTACGTCACCACGGAGCGGCGCATGACAGTGGCCAACGGAAAAACGGAGCTAGCCGCGGGCGAAGGCAATGTTCGCATTGAGTCGGTGGTGAACGGGAAAGTCATTCCGTGCACCATCTATGACATGCTCCACATGCCCAACTTTGGGGCAAATCTGCTATCCGTGAGCCGCCTTACCGACAAGGGGCTCGAGGTACTCTTCAACAAGAAAGAGGCTATCATCCGGAAGGAGGGGGATGGCGAGGTGATTGCGCGTGGCAAGAGGGAGGAGGACTTGTACCTTCTTCGTACCAAAGTTCTTGCTGATACGGCCAGGACTAACGCCGTCAACCTCGTGACAAAGGATGAAGGAAACATGGACCTATGGCACCGCCGTCTATGTCACATTGCTCCCTCAACTGTGAGGGACATGGCGAAGAAGGAAGTGGTGCGGGGTCTTGAGGTCAAGAGCCTTGACGCAGCCAAGAATGCCGTGTGCGAGCCGTGCGTGGTCGGCAAGGCGACACGGCAGCCGTTTGATGGCAAAGGGACGCGTGCATCGGCGAAGTTGGAGGTGGTGCACACGGATGTGTGTGGACCGTTCGAGCCCTCCATTGATGGGGCGCGCTTCTTCGTCACCTTCATTGACGACCACAGCCGCAAGCTTTACCTCTACATCATCAAGAGGAAGAGCGATGTCTTGTCGTGCATGCAGGAATTCGTGGCTTCACCTTCAACTCCGTTTACCGCTCCACCCGTGGAGCGGCAAACGGAGTTGAAGGTGAAGGTGTTCCGGAGCAACAACGCTGGTGAGTACGAGGGCTGCTCGGCATGGATGAAGAGCAAGGGGATCGCGTGGCAAGAAACTACGCCACACTCTCCGCAGCAGAACGGCGTCGCCGAGAGGAAAAACCGCACCATCCACAACATGGTCCGGTCCATGTTGAGCGATGCCGGCCTCGCGCAGCGGTCTTGGGGCGAGGTGGCACGGACAGCGGCGTATATCATGAACCTGACGCCAACGAAGCCACTAAAGGACGCGGAGTCCAAGGTGTGGAAGACGCCACAAGAAGTGTGGAGTGGGAGGAAGCCAACTGTGGCACACCTCCGCACGTTTGGTTGTGTTGCATATGCTGTTGTGCAGGCACGGGAGGGGCGGGGCAAGCTGGACCCACGGACTCGCCGGTGCATCTTCGTCGGGTACGAGAGCGGGAGCAAGGCGTACCGACTCTTCGACCCGCGGAGGCAGCAGATCGTGAAGAGTCACGACGTAACGTTTGACGAGGAGAGTCGTTGAAAGGACAAGGACGCGGGTCTCTCCAAGCGGGGGGAGTGGCTGCCACTCCTCGAGGGGGAGACGCCGGAGGATGCAAAAGAGGGTGACGTCCCATCGGATTCAGCCGGCGAGGACCATCCGGGCAATGTTGGAGCGGCTGATTTGCATTCAGCCGCGTCGGACGATGAGTCCGAAGCGCCGGCAGCACTGGAGCTGAACGAGGAGGCGGGGAGTGAGCCCGCATCTCCACGGTCCCCGAGAGAGGGGGAGCAGGCCAGCGGTGCGAGTGGCACCGCGAGAGGGCAGCAGAAGCAGCAGTAGCAGCGGCAGCAGCAGCAGTAGCCTCAATAGCAGCAGCCCCGGAGAAGCGGACGCGCAAGGAGGACGGCAAAACGGTACGATGCCGCGCAGGGCACCTGGACTGGGTTTGCTCGAGCGTTCTTTGCACAAGAGGAGCCCGAGACCGTCAAGGAGGCGTTGCAGCAGAAGGATGGGGCTGAGTGGGAGGGAGCCATAAAATCTGAGCTCGCCTCCCACGAAGAGAACGGTACTTGGCAGCTGATTGATAGGCCGGAGGGCGCGAAAATCATCGGCTCCAAGTGGATATTCAAGAAGAAGCTCACCAAGGAGGGGAAGGTGGAGCGGTACAAGGCGCGACTGGTCGCAAAGGGGTACGCCCAGCGAAAAGGAGAACACTACGACGAAACCTTTGTGCCGGTGGCGAAGTTCGCCTCCATTCGCTCCATCCTCTCGGTGGCGGCAATGCGCAACTACGAAGTCCACCAAATGGATGTAAAAACCGCATTCCTCAATGGCAACCTGGACAAGGAGGTCTACATGGAGGTGCCGGAAGGGGTGGACGCGCCGCCGGGGAAGGTGTGCCGGCTTCACAAGGCGCTCTACGGGCTCAAGCAAGTGCCACTCATGTGGTACCTGAAAATGGACGGCTTCATGGCCGAGCTTGGCTTCAAGCGCTGCGAGGCGGATCACAACGTGTACGTGCGAAAGCAGCCGGGGTTGCACCAGATTCTGGTCCTCTACGTGGATGACCTCATCCTCGTGTCATCGGACATGGAGGAGTTGGTGAACCTGAAGCGGCAGCTGGGCGGTCGGTTCAAAATGACCGACATGGGCGAGCTCAAGTACTACCTCGGCGTCGCCATCAATAGGGACCGCAAAGCACGCATGCTGGAGATGGGGCAGGCAAAGTACGTGCAAGAGGTGCTCCAGTGCTACAACATGGAGGAGTGCAACCCCATCGGCACACCCATGATCACCACATGTGAGTTGAGCTCGAGCATGGGCCCGAGCACGGACGAGGAGAAGGAGGAGATGGCAGGTGTGCCATACCAGTCCGCGGTGGGGAGCATCATGTACGCCATGGTGGCGACGCGGCCCGACCTAGCCTTCACGAAGGGCCAAGTGAGCCGCCATGTTGCTGACCGCGGGCCGCTGCATTGGCAAGCGGTGAAGCGGATCCTCCGCTATCTCAAGGAGACAAAACAGTCACGGCTTGTGTTTGGAGGGGGAGCGCGTGACGACTCCCTCGAGTTGGTTGGCTACTCCGATGCCGACTGGGCTGGAGATGTGGATGACAGCAAATCAACGTTGGGATACGTGTTTGTGCTTGGTGGTGCAGTAACTTCATGGGCAAGCAGGAAGCAGGACTGTGTGGCACTGTCCAGCACCGAAGAGGAGTACATCGCGCTCGCGGAAGCTGCAAAGGAGGCGGTGTGGCTGCGGCGGCTGCTAAAGGAGATCGGCGTGACGCAAAGGAAGCCGACGGTACTCAATGTCGACAACATGAGTGCCATCATCCTGACCCAGAACCCGGTGCTGCACAAGAGGACCAAGTACATCGAGATCCGGCATCACTACGGGCGGGACTTGGTGGCGAAGGGAGATGTGGCTATTGTGCATTGTGGCACTAAGCGCATGCTCGCCGATGCCATGACCAAGGCACAGCCCAAGGACAGGCACGACACAAACTGCATGGAGCTCGGACTGCGCTGTGAGGTTGGAAAATGCTACAAGTTCCAAGGACTGGGCATCAAGGCTGCGGTGCAAGGGGGAGATTGTTGACATAGTGTGCCCCTTGCCATGAGTACCGTTGATCATACTCCCTGGTTTGACCACTGAGTAGTGGTCGAACACCTAATCTGACTTTAGATTTGGATTCCTTGGATTTTCTCCATGAAGGATCGAGCTTCGAATTGCTCAATTTGAGTGAGTATTCAGAAAGTTAGCCTAGCCCGAAAATCGGGTGTTGGGTGTGTGGAATCTAGTACCCGCCATGGGTGACGGGATATTCCACCGCCAGGGATCCGAGTTCATTCCTAATGGCCTCCAAATGCACCAGGGGCATGAATGAGGTAACCATAAGGACGTACTTGACCAGGATGAACTTCTCCTTGACTTTTGGGCGAGGAAAGGCGCTTCGACGGGTCATCGTCGAAGCGCCTCCCGTTGCCTAGAGTGCAAGGCCAGGTGGGCGGCTCCATCAAGGGTTACTTCGACGCCCGTAGCAGGGGCTCTACTGCTCCGTTTTGAGCGTGCTTGGATGCGTTGGAAAGCTTAGATCAAAGGCTATAAGGATCTGATGTAATCTCACTATGCCAACAAACAAAAACGAGTTTCGATTCAGATCTACTGAATGCGACGTGTTCTGCCCACTCTTGCCCGTGATCCTTGTGCTCCACACTCCTCACCATTGGTGTCCATTGGCTGCCCCAAACCTTGGTAGCGTGAACCACTGAGAGCTAGGCATCCTTGAGGGTGCCTCCACACCCACTAGAGCCAACATATGACTACTAGAGTAATGAAGCAGACAAATCACCGACGACGAGTGATGACTTTAGTGACATTGATGGAAGACTGTGTTGTGACTAGTCTCACCTTTGTGGAGTTTGCCATGTTATGCAGTGGATATACTCACTGCATATACCAGTGCAGCGGTGGATCATCATCGCAAGACCAGGACACTTCATTTGAATGTTGTTTATGTACGTTCTTTGTATTACTGGGTATGTTGTTGAAACAAAACAAGGATTCAAGAAGCATTTATTCTAAAGGGAAAGAAGGGCATGTCGAGACCCCATGTCATGCGTCGACGATACATAACATTGGACCTCATCCACAACTATCACAAAATCCTAAATAGTGGGGTTTGTGATACTTATGAAGGAGGTTTTTGCAAGGTTCTTGGGGAGTTTGAGACTCCCCATGCGTTGGAAGGGAACAGACTCAGCCTTGAAACCGTAGGGCCCGGCAGGTGCCTGTGCAAAAATTAAAATCCAACCCCTTGCGTACAATAGAGGACTGGTTTGACTGAGGTTTATTGCTTCAATTACATCAGTAGTTGGAAATTGCACGGTCATAGCCGCTGTTTGCATTTGTCAACGTTTATGTGCAGAAACAGCTGCTTTTAGGCTAAGAGAAAACAACTGCATGAGGTGGCGAATAGGCAGTCATGACCAAGAAAAGTTTGGAAGCATTCATCAAACATTGTAACCTTGCCTGGCACATCTGCCGACGACTAGCAGTCCTTGTTGGCATCCAACAACAAGGACAACATGAAAACATGTGGTCGTAAAAGAACATAAGAGACAGGCAATAGCAAGTCACAAGGATGTTGTACAGTGCTCAAGTGAAGTAACGATGCAATATTGAGCAGCGGTGCTATTAGGAGCCACGCCACTTTTTGCATGTCTGATTGTGGATACATCTTGTAATGTTGGAAACATAGAAATTTTATGGACACGTCGTTGCAATGTGAAATGAGTTTGAAATGGGAAACTTCTTCTGCAAAGTAATGGATATGGCCCTGACATAGTTCTGATAGCTGAATATGGGGTCGTACTTCTGCAGCTGGTGGACAGTGCATATCTGTAGAGAAATCTGTGGGTATGGGGTTGAGCCCGTGTACATGGAATGCTAGCACTACATAGTTCGCACGGACCACTACATCGTATTTGAACATGTAGAAAAATATCAACCATAGAAAAAGTGAGACATGCGGCTCTTCGAGTCGAATATTGACTACTCCATCGACCATGGTCTAGGCTAGGAAATCAAGCAAACACACCTAGAGGCAAAGATCAACAATGTATGTGTGAATTTAAACGCGTTCATTGATTTGATTGATCAAAAGTTTCTAGGAGCACTTTAGTGGCTACTAGGAACAATTTTTCTGTTCAAAGCACCATGTGATGTAAGTGATTGACATGATTTGCTAATGCTTCTTCTTACGTAACACTCGACAAGAAACACGTTGCTGATCACGCATGGCAACTTGGGTGGAAACATCATCATTGTCTTGAAGTACATAAGGTTGAGCATTAATGTTCATCCTGATCCTGTGTACGGGAGGAATTTTTGTTTCTGAAGTTTTTGTAGGGAAGGGTCTTGTAACGAATTGGCATGGGAAGCTTGGCCCATTGGGCCAAAACCGCGGTGATTGAGGGTCTCCGACCCTCAATCCATCCCATCCAATCGCCCACAGTCCAGGACCCGTTCAAGCCATGAGGAGAAGCCGGCCCGCGCTACACTCCTCCCACATAGGAGTGGACCCGCCTCGGCGTCTACAGAGGGACTCGAACCCTGGCGCTCTGATACCAATGTAACGAATTGGCATGGGAAGCTTGGCCCATTGGGCCAAAACCGCGGTGATTGAGGGTCTCCGACCCTCAATCCATCCCATCCAATCGCCCACAGTCGAGGACCCGTTCAAGCCATGAGGAGAAGCCGGCCCGCGCTACAGGTCTACCCCTACACGATGAAGGTCTATATCGCCAGCCAAAAGCCCATGTGACGTTTCAGCACCATGCGTGGGCAATGAGCATGTGGACTCTGCTGGCGGCTTGGAGGTCGACGCTCGCGCTGCTCAGCTTCGTGCTTGCCGCCGCGCTCTGTGGATTGCCCTCCTTGGCCATGGTCATTGTGACTGCAGTCAGCCTGGCCACGCGTCATCCCTCTCACCAACGCGCCACCGTGTGGTGTCACGCACGAGCTTAAAGGG
>SZWC01002381.1:16726-28495 GCA_023375785.1 Penium margaritaceum
GACCGCTGTGACAAGTGAAAAAAAAAAAACGAAAAAAAAGGGCGAACACAAAAAAAATCCCCCACCCCCGCTACAGCAGCCTGCAGCTGCGGCGAGCAGCTGCTGTAGCCCGCAGCAGCTGCAGCAAGCAGCTGCTGCAGCCCGCAGCAGCTGCAACAGCTCTCAGCTGCAGCAGCGAGCTGCAGCAGCTCACTGCTGCAGCAGCAGCAGGCAGAGCTGCTGCTGTAGCTCGCATCACGAGCAGCAGCAGCTGCAGCACCCGGAGCAGCAGCATCAGGAGCTGCAGCAACAGCAGCAGCTGCTGCAGCAGCAGCAGCACCAGCAACAGCAGCAGCAGCTGCAGCAGCAGCAGCAACGGCAGCAGCAGCAGCAGCAGCAACAGCAGCAGCAGCAGCAGCAGCAACAACAGCAGCAGCAGCAGCAGTAGCAGCAGCAGCAGCAGCAGCAGCAGCAGCAGCAACAGCAGCAGTAGCAGCAGCAACAGCAGCATCACCACCAACAAAAGCAGCGGCGGCCCCAACATTCCCCGCTGCTGACGTCAGCACCCCTCCCCTGACGTCACTGCTGACATCACTGCTGACATCATCAACAAAAAAACAAAAAAAACAAAGGCGAAAAGCACCTACAACAAGGAAAAAAAAAACAAGGCATGGCTGATAGTCCAGGCGAGGAGGGGTCCTCCTCTGAGGGGGGGACCCCCACCCCTCCTTTCTTGTAGCGCTTGTTGTAGCATCAGCAGCAGCAGCACCCGCCGCCGCTGCAGCAGCAACAACCGCCGCCGCCGCAGGACCAGCAGCTGCCGCCGCCGCCGCCGCCATTGCAGCAGCAGCAGCCACCGCCTCTCCAGCAGTAACCGCCGCCGCTACAGCAGCAGCCGCCGCTCATACAGCAACAGCCATCGCCGCTGCTGCAACAGCAGCCGCCGCCTTTACAGCAGCAGCCGCCACCGCCGCTGCAGCAGCAGCCGCCGCCCATACAGCAGCAGCCACCGCCGCAGCAGCAGGAGCAGCCGCCCCCTCCACAGCAGCAGTAGCAGCAGCTGCCGCCCGCTGGTGTCGTCGGCGGCAGTCTTGACCCCCTTGCAGCTCTTCAGCAACAGCTCGCCGCCCTTACGCAGCAGCTTGCTACGCTACAGCCGGTAGCCGCCCGGATTACCACCAGTGGTCCACCATCGTTCGTCCCCCGAGGGCACGCCAGCCCAGCTGTGTCTGCTGCCACGTACTACCTGTCACAGCAGCAGACTCAGCGCCAGCGGCAGACAGTCACTTCCGTCCTTGGCCCCACTCCGGGTGCCTGCCGCAGGCAGAAGGACTTTGACACGCCGCCGCCGCCTCTTCAGGCCGGCGAGCAGTTCCGGAGCTGGGAGCTTAGCTTCCGGATCTGGGCGCAGGGTGAGGGCCTCTGGGCATATTACACCCTCCCTTATGACTCCACCCAGGCCGCCAAGCTGTATGACGCTGGTCGCGCCGTCCGTGCCCTCGTCCCAGTCGCCCCTCCAGCTTCCCGCCTGGCCTTAGAGCCTTTTCTCGGCGACTTCACGTCTGGCGACATCCCGGACCCTGCAGCCGCCTGGCACGTCCTCACCTGGCCCCATCGCCTGTCCAGCGACGCTGAGATCAGCCGTCTGCTCCGAGAGTTCAACTCCCTGCACATGGGGGAGACCGAGACGGTCACTGCCTACTGGTAGCGGGCGGAGGACATCCTCCGTCGTCTCGGCACGTCTGCTCCGCCCCCTCTATCTGCGCTCCTCACCATCAAGCGCGGCGCCACTAGTGACTATGCAGACGTCTTCGTCCACTACCCCCAGGACGTCTTCTCCACCATGGCGACCCAGGGCATCCTCATGCCCTGGGCATACGAGCTCTTCCTCCGCATTGAGGAAGCTCGCCAGGAGTCCCTGCTCCATTGCACGGAGGCGCTAGCATCCCCTGCCGTCGCCTCCCCTACTGTCGCCTCCCCTGCTGTTGCCTCCGTGGCTGTCGCCTCTCCCGCCGCAGCTACCTCATCGTCGTCGGGGAAGAAGAAGAAGAGTCGGAACAAGAAAGGCAAGGGCCAGCCGCAGCCGCAACAGTAGCAGTCGTCGACTGGGTCCAGCGGTGGTGGCTCGGNGCAGCGGGCGGAGGACATCCTCCGTCGTCTCGGCACGTCTGCTCCGCCCCCTCTGTCCGCGCTCCTCACCATCAAGCGCGGCGCCAC
Organism: Penium margaritaceum; assembly: GCA_023375785.1. Lineage (NCBI taxonomy): Eukaryota > Viridiplantae > Streptophyta > Zygnematophyceae > Desmidiales > Peniaceae > Penium > Penium margaritaceum. Next base: position 18,923 of record SZWC01002381.1, read on the forward strand.
TAGCGACTACGCAGACGTCTTCGTCCACTACCCCCAGGACGTCCTCTCCACCATGGCGACCCAGGGCACCCTCATGCCCTGGGCATACGAGCTCTTCCTCCGCATTGAGGAAGCTCGCCAGGAGTCCCTGCTCCATTGCACGGAGGCGCTAGCATCCCCTGCCGTCGCCTCCCCTACTGTCGCCTCCCCTGCTGTTGCCTCCGTGGCTGTCGCCTCTCCCGCCGCAGCTACCTCATCGTCGTCGGGGAAGAAGAAGAAGAGTCGGAACAAGAAAGGCAAGGGCCAGCCGCAGCCGCAACAGTAGCAGTCGTCGACTGGGTCCAGCGGTGGTGGCTCGGTCTGCCACAACTGTGGTCAGCCCGGGCACGGGTGGTACAGGTGCCCTCTCCCGACAGACGAGGCGCGCGTCATCGCCACCATGTGGCGCCAACGGGAGCGCCGTCTCGCATCTGCCGCCGTCGCTGCTGTTGGCCCTTCCACCTTGACCTCGTCCAGCGGCTCTACCACTCTGGCAGCTCCGCCTGTCCCGCAGACACCTGCGCTGCAGCAGTACTACCCGCAGCCGTTAGCATCTCCGCTCCCTTCACCGGCGCAGTCCTCCTACTACCCGGGCTCCGGCACCGTCACTCCGCATTCCGTCTACGCTCCTGGGCCCTCCTCCCGTGAGCGTCAGCTGGAGCAGTTCATCGCGCTCCAGCTCGGCCTACCTCGCCCTCCTCCCCAGGGAAGTGCGAGTTGCATCACCTCCTGCCCTCCTGCCCAGCCCTGCATGACTGAGACTGAGCTGCGGTCGTGTCCCGTTTCCGCGTCTGTCTCATCGTCGCCCGTAGGCTCCTCCGCCCCTCTTCTTGATGATGTTGCTTGGCTTGACGATTGGTAGTCCCGTTTTGCTCCTCCGTCCACCGCGTCCGCGTCCCTCGCCTGCTGCCATGTGACAGTTAGCGATCTCGCGACCCCGGTCCAGGACCCTGCTACGACCTGGATCATCGACTCCGGGGCCACGCATCACATGACGGCCTCTCGTGAGGCCTTCAGTATGCTCGGTCTTGTCGGCGATGTCTCCGGTGTCCGGACAGGTTCCGGGCAGGTGTTACCTGTCCGTGGTGTTGGCGTCGTTCGTTTTCGTGGTCCTGCCGGTGACGTCTTCCTGACCGATGTCCTCTTCGTCCCTGGTCTAGAGCTCAGCCTCCTGTCCGTGACTGCCCTTGACCGCATGAGCATGGATGTCGTTCACTCCCGTGGTGTTGGCACTGTGTCGTTGCGTCCGTCTGGTTTTGTCGTCTTGCACGCCACCGCCCGTGGCAACCTGTGGCATGTTCCTCGTCTCTCCTGTTCTCCTCCCGCCTCCTCCTCGTCGGCCGCCACAGGCCATGTGCTCGTCACCAGTACGCTCTCTCCTCAGCACACCCGCCTCTTGTACCGCCGCCTCTGCCACGTCCACTCTGCCGCTGTCGACAGCATGCTTCGCACCCGGCCTGCCTCTAGCCTTGACCCGGAGACGGTCCCTCTCCCGTGCACCACTGAGTGCATTGACTGCGCTCAGGGGAAGATGCACCGGTCCACGTACCCCTTGTCTGACTCTCGTGCATCCGCCCCTCTCGACCTTGTCCATTGGGATGTCATGGGCCCTCTCCCCACTGAGTCAGTCGGCGAGCACGGCCGTTATGTCCTCACCCTCACGGACGACTATTCTCGCTATCGCTGGGTCTTCTGTCTTAGGCAGAAGAGCGATGTCGCCCGGGCCATCCAGGATTGGTTTGTCCTCGCAGAGCGCGCGTGTGGCCGCTCCCTTCGCCGCTTTCGCTCCGATCGCGGTGGCGAGTACATGGGTGAGGCTACGACTTTCTCGCCTCCCACGGCATCCACCACGAGACATCGGCGCCCTACACTCCCGCCCATAACGGTGTCTCCGAGCGGTGGAACCGGACTATGGCTGATGCCGTCCGCACCATGCGTGTCGAGTCCGGTCTCTCCGAGGGCTTCTACTTTGAAGCCATGGCTTACATGACCTGGGTCTGGAACCGGATTCCCCACGGTCCCCTTCCCCGTCAGTCCACGCCGTACCAGCATTGGTGCGGTCAGCGCGCTGACCTCCGCCCCGCTCGCGTCTGGGGTTGTGTCGCCATTGTCTGGCTGCCCGCCCCGCAGCAAGGTGGCAAGCTCTCTCCCCGCGGCCGTCCCTGCACCTTCCTTGGTGTCTCTCGTCAGTCCAAGGCCTGGCGCTTCTGGGACCCCTCCCGGCACTGCATCATTGAGTCCCGGGATGCCCTCTTCTTCGAGGACCTGTTTCCTCGCGACCTCATTCGCTCGGGCTCGTCTGTGTCTATCCCGTCGCGTGGGGGAGTGGTGAGTCCGTCCTCCGTCCTACCGCGTCTGGGTGATACAGTCGCGTCCGCTGGTCCCCCTGGGCCAGCTGTCCCAGCCGCGTCCGCCGGTCCCTCCGGGCCAGCCGCACCAGTCGCGTCCGCTGGTCCCTCCGAGCCAGCTGTCCCAGTTGCGTCCGCTGGTCCCTGCGGGCCAGCAGCCCCAGTCACGTCCGCTGGTCCATCCGGGCCAGCTGCCCCAGACGCGTCCGCTGGTTCCTCCGGGCCAGCTTCCCCGGTCGCGTCCGCCGGTCCATCCGGGCCAGCTGTCCCAGTCGCGTCCGCTGGTTCCTCCGGGCCAGCTGCCCCGGTCGCGTCCGCTGGTCCATCCGGGACAGCTGTCCCAGTCGCGTCCGCTGATCCCTCCGGGCCAGCTGTCCCAGTCACGTCCGCTGGTCCCTCCGGGCCAGCTGTCCCAGTCGCATCCGCTGGTTCCTCCGGGCCAGCTGCCCCGGTCGCGTCCGCTGGTCCCTCCGGGCCAGCTGTCCCAGTCGCGTCCACTAGTCGCGTCGGGCCGACAGTCCCAGTCTCCTCCACTGGCCCGTCAGACTCAGCGTCGTCGCGCGCCTTGCCACGCTACACACGTGGCCCCGGCGGCAGCCTCCGACCCAGGCCGTCGGTGAGCTTGCAGACCGCCGCACCGCGCTCGGTGGCGCCTTGACCCCCCGTGGCTCCACGTGCCTCCTCCACTCCCACGGTCGTGAGTGGGGACCCTGGCACCAAAGCCCTGGGCCTGACCACCGCGGCCATCATTGCAGATCTGCACCCGGGCTCCGCATTGGGCTACGCCATGCTCCATCACGAGCATCGGCACGCTGTCGTGGCTGCCCTTGCGCGCATCCCACCTTGGGCGCGAGAGGCACATGCTCTCTCAGTTCGCTCCACATCACGCCCGGAGGACCCAGCCACCTTGCGCGAGGCACGAGCCTCCCCTGAGGCCGCACACTGGGACGCTGCTTGTGCCGATGAGCTCGTTGCTATCCGACAGCACCACGTGTACGACCTCGTCGACCTTCCTCCAGGTCGGAAGGCCATCGGCGCCAAGTGGGTTTTTTGGCGCAAGTGGAAACTTGACGGGTCTTTGGACAAGTACAAGACCCGCCTCACTGCAAAGGGGTTTGCCCAGGTCCCTGGGGTCGACTATGACTAGATCTTTGCCCCAGTCGACTCGTACCGAGCGCATCCTCACCCATGTCGCCTGAAGGCCAGGTGAAGCTGAAGCTGTCGAGTCTCGCTGGGGCAAAGATCTGGTCATAGTCGACCCCAGGGACCTCGGCAAACCCCTTTGCAGTGAGGCGGGCCTTGTACTTGTCCAAGGACCCGTCGGGTTTCCACTTGCGCCGAAAGACCCACTTGGCGCCGATGGCCTTCCAACCTGGAGGGAGGTCGACGAGGTCGTACACGTGGTGCTGTCGGATAGCAACGAGCTCATCGGCACAAGCAGCGTCCCAGTGTGCGGCCTCAGGGGAGGCTCGTGCCTCGCGCAAGGTGGCTGGGTCCTCCGGGCGTGCTGTGGAGCGAACTGAGAGAGCATGTGCCTCTCGCGCCCAAGGTGGGATGCGCGCAAGGGCAGCCACGACAGCGTGCCGATGCTCGTGATGGAGCATGGCGTAGCCCAATGCGGAGCCCGGGTGCAGATCTGCAATGATGGCCGCGGTGGTCAGGCCCAGGGCTTTGGTGCCAGGGTCCCCACTCACGACCGTGGGAGTGGAGGAGGCACGTGGAGCCACGGGGGGTCGAGGCGCCACCGAGCGCGGTGCGACGGTCTTCACGCTCACCAACGACCTGGGTCGGAGGCTGCCGCCGGGGCCACGTGTGTAGCGTGGCAAGGCGTGCGACGACACTGAGTCTGATGGGCCCGTGGAGATGAATGGGGCTGTCGGCCCGGAGAGATCCGCGGACACGACTAGGGAAGCTGACCTGGAGGGACCAGCGGGCGCGACTGGGGAGGCTGGCCCGGAGGGACCCGCAGACGCGACTGGGACAGCTGGCCCGGAGGGACCAGCGGACGCGGCTGGGGAGGCTGGCCCGGAGGGACCAGCAGACGCGACTGGGACAGCTGGCCCGGAGGGACCAGCAGACGCGACTGGGACAGCTGGCCCGGAGGGACCAGCGGACGCGGCTGGGGCAGCTGGCCCGGAGGGACCAGCGGACGCGACTGGGATAGCTGGCCCGGGGGGACCCGCGGACGCGGCTGGGGCAGCTGGCCCGGAGGGACCAGCGGACGCGACTGGGGCAGCTGGCCCGGAGGGACCAGCGGACGCGACTGAGGCAGCTGGCCCGGAGGGACCAGCAGATGCGACTGGGACAGCTGGCCTGGAGGGACCAGCGGACGCGGCTGGGGAGGCTGGCCCGGAGGGACCAGCAGACACGACTGGGACAGCTGGCCCGGAGGGACCAGCGGACGCGACTGGGGAGGCTGGCCCGGAGGGACCAGCAGACGAGACTGGGATAGCTGGCCCGGAGGGACCAAGGAATGTGTCACCCGGACGCGGTAGGACAGAGGACAGACTCACCACTCCCCCACGCGACGGGATAGACACAGACGAGCCGGAGCGAATGAGGTCACGAGGAAACAGGTCCTCGAAGAAGAGGGCATCCCGGGACTCGACGATGAAGTGCCGGGAGGGGTCCCAGAAGCGCCAGGCCTTGGACTGACGAGAGACACCGAGGAAGGTGTAGGGACGGCCGCGGGGGGCGAGCTTGCCGCCCTGCTGCGGGGCGGGCAGCCAGACAATGGCGACACAACCCCAGACGCGAGCGGGGCGGAGGTCAGCGCGCTGACCGCACCAATGCTGGTACGGGGTGGACTGACGGGGAAGGGGACAGTGGGGAATCCGGTTCCAGACCGAGGTCATGTAAGCCATGGCGTCAAAGTAGAAGCCCTCGGAAAGACCAGACTCGACACGCATGGTGCGGACGGCGTCGGCCATGGTCCGGTTCCACCGCTCGGAGACACCGTTCTGGGCGGGTGTGTAGGGCGCCGAAGTCTCGTGGAGGATCCCGCGGGAGGTGAGGAAAGTCGTGGCCTCACCCATGTACTCGCCACCGCGATCGGAGTGAAAGCGGCGAAGGGAGCGGCCACACGCGCGCTCGACGAGGACAAGCCAGTCCTGGATGGCCCGGGCGACATCGCTCTTCTGCCTAAGACAGAAGACCCAGCGATAGCGAGAGTAGTCGTCCGTGAGGGTGAGTACATAGCGGCCATGCTCGCCGACCGACTCGGTGGGGAGAGGGCCCATGACATCTGAGTGGACAAGGTTGAGGGGGGCGGATGCACGAGAGGCAGACAAGGGGTACGTAGACCGATGCATCTTCCCCTGAGCGCAGTCAATGCACTCTGTGGGGCACGGGAGAGGGAAAGTCTCCGGGTCAAGGCCCGAGGCAGGCTGGGTGCGAAGCATGCTGTCCATAGCGGCAGAGTGGACGTGGCAGAGGCGGCGGTGCAAGAGGCAGGTGTGCTGAGTAGAAAGCGTGCTGGTGACGAGCACATGGCCTGTGGCGGCCGAGGAGGAGACGGGAGAAGAAGAGGAGAGGCGGGGAACATGCCACAGGTTGCCACGGGCGGTGGCGTGCAGGACGACAAGACCAGACGGACGCAACAACACTGTGCCAACACCACGCGAGTGCACGACATCCATGCTCATGCGGTCAAAGGCATCCACGGACAGGAGGCTGAGCTCGAGACCAGGGACGAAGAGGACATCGGTCAGAAAGACGTCACCGGCAGGACCACGAAAATGAACGACGCCAACACCACGGACAGGTAACACCTGCCCGGAACCTGTCCGGACACCGGAGACATCGCCGATGGGACCGAGCATACTGAAGGCCTCACGAGAGGGCGTCATGTGATGCGTGGCCCCGGAGTCGATGATCCAGGTCTAAGCAGGGTCCTGGACCGGGGTCGGTAGATCGCTAACGGTCACATGGCAGCAGGCGAGGGACGCAAACGCGGTGGATGGAGGCGCGAAACGGGACTGCCAATCGTCAAGCCAAGCAATATCATCAAGGAGAGGAAACCACGGGCGACGAAGAGACAGACGATGAAACGGGACATGACCGCAGCTCAGTCTCAGTCATGCAGGGCTGGGCATCAGAGCAGGAGGTGATGCAATTCGCACTTCCCTGGGGAGGAGGGCGAGGCAGGCCGAGCTGGAGAGCGATGAACTGCTCCAGCTGACGCTCACGGGAGGAGGGCCCAGGAGTGTAGACGGAGTGCGGAGTGACGACGCTGGAGCCCGGGTAGTAGGAGAGCTGCGGTGGTGAAGGAATCGGGGGCGCCGACGGCAGCGGGTAGTATTGCTGCGGCGCGGGTGTCTACGGGACAGGCGGAGCTGCCGGAGTGGCAACGCCGCTGGACGAGGTCAAGGTGGTCGGGCCAGCAGCGACGACGGCGGCAGAGGCGAGGCGTCGCTCCCGCTGGCGTCGCATGGTAGCGACGATGCACGCCTCGTCCGTCGGGATACGGCACGTGTACCATCCATGCCCGGGCTGACCACAGTTGTGGAGGACCGAGCCACCACCGCTGGAACCTGTCGAGGACTGCTGCTGCTGCTGCTGCGGCTGACCCTTGCTTTTCTTGTTCCGGTTCTTCTTCTTCTTCCCTGACAACGATGAGGCTGCTGCAGCGGGGGAGGCAACGACCACGGAGGCAACGGCGGCGGAGGCGACAGCGGGGGAGGCGACGGCAGGGGATGCAAGCGCCGCCGTACGATGGAGCTCGGACTCCTGGCGAGCTTCCTCAATACGGAGGAAGAGCTCGTATGCCCAGGGCATGAGGGTGCCCTGGGTCGCCATGGTGGAGAGGACGACCTGGGGGTAGTGTACGAAGACGTCGGCGTAGTCGCTAGTGGCGTCGCGCTTTATGGTGAGGAGCGCGGACAGAGGGGGCGGAGCAGATGTGCCGAGACGACGGAGGATGTCCTCCGCCCGCTGCCAGTAGGCAGTGACCGTCTCGGTCTCCCCCATGTGCAGGGAGTTGAACTCCCGGAGTAGACGGCTGATCTCAGCGTCGCTGGACAGGCGATGGGGCTTGGTGAGGACGTGCCAGGCGACTGCAGGGTCTGGGATGGCGCCAGCCGTGACGTCGCCGAGGAAAGGTTCTAAGGCCAGGCGGGAAGCTGGAAAGGCGACTGGGACAAGAGCACGGGCGGCGCGACCAGCGTCATACAACTGGTCGGCCTGGGTGGAGTCGTAAGGGAGGGTGTAGTATGCCCACAGACCCTCACCCTGCGCCCAGATCCGGAAGCCAAGTTCCTAGCTTCGGAACTGCTCACCGGCTTGAAGCGGCGGTGGCGGCGTCTCAAAGTCCTTCTGCCTGCGGCCGGCACCCGGAGTGGGGCCAAGGACGGAAGTGACTGTCTGCCGTTGACGCTGAGTCTGCTGTTGTGCCAGGTAGTACGTGGCAGCAGACACAGCTGGGCTAGCGTGCCCTGGAGGTATGAAGGACGGCAGCGCGCTAGTGGCGGTTTGGGAGGCCACTGGCTGCAGCGCCGCAAGCTGCTGGGTCAAGGCGGCGAGTTGTTGCTGAAGAGCAGCAAGCGGGTCAGGGGTGCCGCCAACGTTACCTGTGAGCTGCTGCTGCTGCTGCTGCTGCTGTAGAGGCGGCGGCTGTTGTTGCTGCAGAGGCGGTGGCTGCTGCTGTTGCTGCAGAGGCGGTGGCTACTGCTGTATGGACGGCGGTTGCTGCTGCTGTAGTGGTGGCAGGTGCTGCTGTAGGGGCGGCGGCTGCTGCTGTTGCAGCGGCGGCGGCTGCTGCTGGATGGGCGGCGGCTGCTGCTGGATGGGCGGCGGCTGCTGCTGCAGCGGCGGTGGCGGCTGCTGCTGTGGAGGCGGCGGCTGCTGCTGCTGCAGCGGCGACAGCTGCTGTTGCAGAGGCGGTGGCTGCTGTTGCTGCAATGGCGGTGGCGGTTGGTTGTGCTGCGGCGGCGGCGGCAGCTGTTGATCATGCGGCGGCGGCGGCTGCTGCTGCTGCAGCGGCGGCGGGTGCTGCTGCTGCTGCTGGTGCTGCAGCAATCGCTGTAAGAAAGGAGGGGTAGGGGTCCCCCCATCAGAGGAGGACCCCCCCTCTTCAGGACTGTCAGCCATGCCTTGGTGTCCTCTCCTTTCCTTTTTTTTTCTCTTTGTGTTGTTGTCTTTGTGTTGAGGCTTCAACAAGGGGTTGGGGGAGTGTAGAATCTACCCACTCCTCTAGAAATCCCCTTTTCCCCTTTCACCCTCCCCCTTTTTTTTGTTGATGATGTCAGCAGTGACGGCAGCAATGACGTCAGCAGAGAGGTGTTGACGTTAGCGGCAGCGAATGTAGGGACCGCCGTTGCTGCTGTTGGTACTGATGTTGCTGCAGCAGCTACTGCTGCTACTGCTGCTGCTGCTACTGCTGTTGTTACTGCTGCTGCTGGTGCTGCTGCTGCTGCTGCTGTTGCTACTGCTGCTGTTGCTGCTGCTGCTGCTGCTACTGTAGCTGCTGCAACTGTTGCTGCTGTTGTTGCTGCTGCTACTGCTACTGCTGCTGCTGCAGCCGTGTGCTGCTGCTGCTGCTGTTGCTGCCGCTGCTGCTGCTGCTGTTGCGGGTGCTGCAGCTGCTGCTGCTCGTGCTGCGAGTTGCAGCAGATGCTGTGGCTGCTACTGCTGCAGCAGCGAGCTGCTGCAGCTCACTGCTGCAGCTGAATGCTGCTGTTGCAGCTGCTGCGTGCTGCAGCAGCTGCAGGCTACTGCAGCGAGCTGCGGGGGTGGGGGAATTTTTTGGTTGCCCTTTTTTTTTTCCTTGTCACAGCGGGCAGCAACCCGTTGTCTGCTGCGAGCAGCGGGCTGCTTCTCGCACAGCAGCAGCGAGCTGCTCCTCGCTGGCAGCAGCGGGCTGCTGCTCGCTGCTCGCTCGCTGCGAGCAGCGGGCAGCAGCAGCCGCGGCTGGCAGCTGCTGCTTGTAGCTGCTGCTGCTGCTGCTTGTAGCTGCTGCTGCTGCTGCAGCTGGCGGCTGCTGCGGCTCGCTGCAGCAGCTGCTTCAGCCCGCTGCTGCTGCTGCACGCTGCTGCAGCTGCTGCGTGGTGCGGCTGCTGCCTGCTGCTGCTGCGGGCTGCTGCTGCTGCACGCTGCTGCTGCTGCTGCTGCTGCACGCTGCTGCTGTGCTGCTGCAAGCAGCTGCTACTGCTGCGAGCTGCTACTGCTGCACGCTGCTACTGCTGTTGCTGCGAGCTGTTGCTGCTGCGGG
>SZWC01002381.1:40144-63596 GCA_023375785.1 Penium margaritaceum
ACGGTGGCGACAGTCACAGGTCGTACACACAACGGCAAGGGTTTGGCTAGGAGACACAAGGCAAAGTGTCAGAATGCTTCAATATAGCATATGCAGAGAGAAATGACAACTGACAGGTCCAAGGCATAAATACCTGCCGTGGCGCACGGCGGGTGTCGCACGCGGCAATCCAAGAGCTATCCTAAAACCGGCCCAAAACCACTGATGTGGCCGTAACTCTACGCACACATGTCAGAATCCTACACCGTCTGAACCTAGACGTGCAGAATCAAAAGAAGGACGCAACGACTGGTCACATGTATGCATCCATCGACTGACAGTGATCATACAATGCAAAAACATGCAAATGGGCCTCATGGCCAGTCCGCCGAAAGGCGCCTACAAGATGTAGAAGGCACAGCAAAGAGTCCCGGTGGCATCTGGGGCTCTGGAACAATGGTCCGTCAGCTCCAAGTGGGTAGTCTGCCGCCTGTCGTTGCGCCAGTGTCACCAGGGCCGCCTGCCTCAGGGATCTGCACGAGTATGGACACGGCCAAGTGGTCACAGTAAACTGTACAGGAACAGTACAAAGCACAACACAACGTACTCCACCCACCACGTGAGATCGCAGCTGCAGAGGCAGCAGCAGCGGCGTGTACCGCCACACAGAGGTGTATGGTGGCTGCGGTGCGTACAGCCGCCCTCCCACAGCCGCAGCACCAAAGCAGAAGCATCAGAGGCGGCGGCAGCAACAGCGGCTGTAGCAGCAGCGTGGCAGCACGGCGGCAGCAGCAGCGCAGCAGCAGCGGCAACAGCAGCGCAGCAGCAGCGTTGGCAGTAGTAGCGCAGCAGCAGCAGCGGCGGCAGCAGCACAGCAGCAGCAGCGGCAGTCGCAGCGACAGTAGTAGCACAGCAGTGGCAGCAGCAGCAGCGCGCGGCGGCGGCAACTCGTTACAGCTGTAGTACGCTGCAACAGCCGCAGCACGCAGCAGCAGCCGTAGGGTGCAGCAGCAGCAGTGCAGCCGCTACTGCCACCGCTACACACGTAGTTATGCAGCTGCTGCTACAGCTGTTCTGTTTGCTACAGCAGCTGCTGCTGCTGCAGCTGCTGACAGCACAGCTGCAGCAGCAGCTGTGCGGAAGCTACTTTGTAGCTTCTGCGGAGCTACCGCGCGCCACCGCGAAGCGGCTCCACACGCACGCAGAACTGACAAAGAAAACAAAAAAAATAAACAAAAAACCAAAAAAGAACAAAAAAGGAGGGGACGAGCTGATGTCAGCATTGTTGATTGCTGACGTCATCAGGTCGTGCTGACGTCAGCAACCACTCACTGACGTGAGCATTACATTTAGCCAAATTTTCACCCAGAAAGTCAGAAGTTGCCAGCCATTCAACTCTTCGAGAAACGTAGACAGTTTTGAAATCCGGCAAACTTGACCTGTCGTCCCATAGTGTGCGGCGACATGAGTTCGCCCGACGACAAGGACAAGGGACCAGGTGATCCCTCCTCCTCCTCTTCAGGGGTATTGAGCCCTCGCTCGCAGGCCATTGCGGACCTGCGCAGCCAGCAAGAGGAGATGCGTCGTTTGTAGCGAGAGCATCTTAAGTGAGTTTCTGCGTGCTCAGTCCACGGCTCCTTCGTGGGTTTCTGAGGGAGCTACCGGCGTTGCGGCCTCCACCCAGCACTCGGCCCAGGTGCCCGTGACAGGTGCTCCGCCTGCTTCACCTCCTGGTGTGGTTTCTCCACGACCTACGGACCTCCTTGATGACGAGCCATTCATGCCAGGCTTTGAGGATGACTCCCAGGAGCGGGAGATTCGTCTTCTACAGGAGCGCCTCCAGCAGTTGCAGACGGGTGTCCGACCTCCACACGTGTCCCCTATACAATTGTCACCTGACTTCCACGGTGATCACCCCCTTCCAGGAGTTTTCTCCGTCTCTCACCCTCCTTAGCCTGCGGTTGCTCTCCCCACGGAGCGGCAGCCAAAGGACTTTGAGACACCAACTTCACGGTACATCAGCGAGGACGGATTTGACTACTGGGAAATCCTGTTTCAGGTGTGGGCCACCTCCGAGGGAATGTGGCCTTACTACCACAGCCCATACCAGTCTACAGGTCCAGCACAGGTGCTGACAGCAGCCCAGGCCATGCGAGGATTTCTCAATGCCATGCCACGCGAGACTGTCGTCGACTTGCGCCCCTTCCTTGGCGAGGCTGGCACAGGCACCGGAGCTGATCCTCGTGGAGGCTGGGATGTGGCGTTGTCCCTACTGGCCGCAGAGATGCACGCCACGCGTGCGTCACACATTCGTGCTTTTCACTCGCTCCGCCAGGGACCAGCGGAGCCTGCGGTGGATTACTGGCGACGCGCCATGCGTATTTACACGCGTCTGGGGACCTCACGGGGCACACAGCTGTGGGCACTTCAGACGATCATGCTCGGAGTTCACCTGGAGTACACCGACATCTTCACACGGTACAGCGACGCTTCTCTGGAGCCTTTCTCAGCCACCCTGCAGCTGCTCCCTTGGGCGCATCAACTTTTCCTCCAGGTGACGTTGGCCCGCGAGGCAGCAGTAGCACATCAGGAGACTTCCCTCGCTACAGCAGTCCTCACCTCACCACCATCTTCCTTCCTGCAGTCACCCTCATCCACCTCCATCACGACCTCATCTTCCTCCTCCTCTTCAACCCCGTCTACACCCACGCAGACGCAGGGCGTTGCAGCAACTGCACAGGGGAAGAAGAAGAATAGGAAGTGCGGATCGGGTCAGCCGCAGCCGTCATCAAGTGGTAGCAGTGGCCGTTTCGTGCACTGCTACTACTGTGGAGGTGCCCATCGCTACACCGAGTGCCAGCAACCGCTTGACTAGGACACATCACTCGTGGACTTCAGGCTGCCCATGCTGCTCGCACCGCGTCTGGCACGTCGCCCGCACACTCCTCTGGACGCACGGCAACCACGACTGCAGCTATTCCTGCGTCCTCACCAGCGAGCACCAGTGATCCAGACCAACGTGACAGCACCATTGCCGAGCTTTGTCATCTTCTGACGCTTCGCTTTCAAGGAGGTGCGAGTGTGTTGTCATCGTCGAGTGGGTCACACACTGCTTGTTCATCGGTCCTCGTGACTCGTGATGACACGTGTGGGGGAGCACAGTTCGCATGTGATGATATTGGGCCTGACTGCACTGAGTGGATTCATGAGTCTCACCTTCGTGATGTACGTCGTTCCTTCCCTCTGACGGCTCAGCGTTCCTCTGATGCCGAGTGTTCCATTGCTCGTTGTATAGTGACCTCCACCAGTCGTGACTCCGTTGGCACTTGGATCATCGATTCCGGTGCCACCCACCACATGACATGTCATCGTAGTGACTTTGTGGTACTTGGTCCTGTCACGACTGTCCGTTCTGTTTGTACACGCTCTGGTCAGTCCTTACCGGTCCACGGTGTTGGGGTTTTATGCTTTGATGGTCCGTCTGGCCCTATGTATCTCTTTGACATGCTCTTTGTGCCTGACCTTGAGCTGAGTCTGCTGTCTGTGCGTGCCTCCACTCTGATGGCTCTCTCCGTTGAGCACACCGCTGATTCAGCAACGGTGACTGCTCTTAAAACCCGTAGCATTGTCCTGCATGCTTTAGTCGTAGATGATTTGTACCGCATTGCTCGGCCATCCTCCCCTTGCTCTCCCCCTTCCTTTGGTCGTGTTTTTGTCACTGGTGTTCTATCCCAAGAACACCAGAAGTTGCTTCACCGACGTCTGTGTCATGTGGGCTCCGACACTGTGTTGAAGCTCATACGGACACAACCCGCTCTTGGCCTTGACGTGGCTTCTTTCGAGAAGCCACCCAAGACCGACTGTGTTTTTTGTGCACAGGGAAAGATGCACCAGTGCACTTACCCTGACTCACGTTCCCGAGCGCTGAGGCCACTCGAGTTAGTCCACTCAGACCTACTTGGTCCTCTCCCGGTCGAGTCCCTGTCCGAGAGGGGCCGGTATGTTCTGACGCTGACTGATGACTTCACCCGGATGCGGTGGGTCTACAGTCTGCGTCAGAAGAGCAACGCCGCCCTTACGGTTCGGCTCTCGCTCGTGATGGCTGAGCGTCAGTCTCGCCACACGCTACATACCTTTCGCTCGGATCGCGGCGGCGAGTTCCTCAGTGAGACGGAGTCCTTCTTTGCTGAGTACGGCATTTTTCACCAGGTCTCCGCTCCTGCTACTCCACAGCAGAACGGTGTATCTGAGCGCTGGAACCGCACCATGGAGGATGCGGTCCGCGCCATGTGGTCTGAGTGCGGTTTCCCAGAGTCCTTCGCCTTCGAGGGCTTTGCCTACATGACTTGGGTCTGGAACTGCCTCCCACATGGTCCGCTTCCGGACCATATTACACCGTACAAGCTCTGGTTTTAGCCACCGTGCTGATCTCCGTCTCGCTCGCGTCTGGGGTTCCCTGGCCTCCGTGTGGTACACCGAGGACCAGCAGGGGTCCAAGGTCTCCCCTCGGGGTGGCTTGTGTGCCTTCATCGGCATCTCCCCGCAGTCAAAGGCCTGGCGATTTTGGGACCCCACTCGCCGTCGTGTCATTGAGTCCCGTGATGCGCTGTTTTTTGAGTCAGTCACATACCGTGATCTGACTTCGATCACAGCTCTCTCTGCAGCTCATGTCCCTTCCTGTGAGGGTCCTTGGCGGATGGGGGAGACTTCTCCGCCAGCGACCATTCTTCGTCAGGCTGATGTGTCCGCTCGAGTCCCCTCTCGGTCTCCAGCACTTGATGATTCGGCTATCATTGCCGTTGGTCAAGAGATCCCACCTGTTCAGCCTGTTTCACACCCCACAGGTACTGCTGCTCTCACGCCTCCTCCTACATCACCACTTGTGTCTATTGGCACCCCTGCTCCGGCGTCTGACCCAGCCCAGCCCGAATCATGTCCCCACGTTGGCTGACACTCCTGTCTCAGTGTCCGAGCCAGCCTTCCTCGCTGTCACCCCCAGCTCTGTGTCCCCCACACACACATCTCCTCGCACAGCATCTCCGGCTACCTCATCTCAGCCCTCACCAGCTGTGGTCGTACCTGTTCCTGAGCCTGAGGTGCGCCCCTCGACCTCCGGTTACTCCCGTGAGCCCGGTGGTTGCCTTCGACCACTGGATTCCAGAGCTCAGCGAGCGTCTGGTCCCAGACCCAGGCGTTCCTCTCGCAGCATCGCGAGCGGTGATCGAGGCACAAAGGCCTTAGGCCTGAGTGTCCGCACTGAGCTTTCAGAGGTACACCCAGCGTGCCCCTTAGGGCACGACCTGATCACTCGCGAGTTCCATATCGCCTGTGACGCAGTAGCTGATCTCGTGGCCGTCAGGCCTGACAATGAGGCGTGTGCACTTGCCACGCAGAGTTCCCCCTCTATGGCGCCTGATCCGGGCATAATGAGGGAGGCTTTCTCATCGCAGGATGCTGATGCCTGGCAAGGTGCTTGCGAGGATGAGCTTCGCGCTATCCGGGAGCACAGAGTCTACGAGCTGGTCGATCTTGCCCCTGGGAGCAAGGCGATTCAGGTCAAGTGGGTCTTTCGCAAGAAAGTGAAGCCGGATGGCTCACTGGAACGGTACAAGGCCCACTTGGTCGTCAAGGGGTTCTCTTAGATTGAGGGAGTTGATTACACTGACACCTTTGCCACTGTCGGCCACATGACCACAGCTCGAGCTCTGTTCGGTGTAGTGGCTCAGCATGACTGGGAACTACACCAGATGGATGTGAACAACGCGTTCTTTCATGGCTCTCTCGATGACGAGATCTACATGGCTCAGCCACCAGGCTTAAAGGACGGTGACAAGGTCTGGCGCTTGCGCAAGTCCTTGTACGGCCTCAAGTAGTCTCCATGGTGTTGGAACCAGGAGATCATTGGCACCTTGACTCGCATAGGATACGTACAGAGCGCGGCAGACCCCTCGCTCTTCATCCTACCGACACCTGAGCGGTTCACCGCCATCCTGGTCTATGTTGATGACCTTCTGATTGCGTCTCCATCCCTGGAGGTCGTGAAGGAGGTCAAGGCTGTCCTGCAGACCGCCTACAGGATGAAGGGCCTCGCTCGTGTATCAGTGTTTCTCGGTATTGAGATCGTGCGAGATCGCAGGCATCGGACAGTGTTGCTGCATCAGGCCCGATACGCACGAGTCGTGGGGGAGCACTTTAGCGATCTCCTTGGTGCATTACCCACTTCTTCCACACCCCTCACACCTGATGGGCAGGATGCCCTGAAGGTGGATGACCCAACACAGCTGGGGGAGACAGTGGACGTGACCTTATACCTCCATCTTATCGGATCTCTGATGTACCTGGCCACTACCACGCGTCCCGAAATCGCGTTCGCTGTCAACCTCCTCGCTCAGTTCTCACAGGCTCCACGTGTGAGAGCTCTTCACGCGGCTGTGCGAGTGGTACGGTACGTGGTCTCCACGCCGTATCTCGGACTTTGCTTTCGTCGGCAGTGTTTGGTGGTCCTTGACGGCCATACTAACAGCGACGGGGCTTTGAGCCTTGACACGCGCAGTCGCACTGGTTACGTGTTTCTGCTCGGTGGTACCGCTTGGTCTTGGCAAAGTGGGAAGCAGGGCTGTATTGTACGTAGCTCGTCAGAGGCAGAGTATGTGGCTTTGGGGGCAGGGGCTGCTGAGGCAGTTTGGCTGCAGCGCTTGTTTCTTGAGCTTGGGCAGTCAGTACCCGCCATTGTGCTGCGTTGCGACAACCAGAGTGCTCTCGCCATTGCGGAGAACTCTAGTGTTTTTCATGCTCACACAAAGCACATTGCGGTTGAGCATCACTTCGTTCGTGATCTGGTGGAGCGACGCGTGATCTCCATCATGTGGGTTGGCACTGACTTGNAAGTGGGAAGCAGGGCTGTATTGTACGTAGCTCGTCAGAGGCAGAGTATGTGGCTTTGGGGGCAGGGGCTGCTGAGGCAGTTTGGCTGCAGCGCTTGTTTCTTGAGCTTGGGCAGTCAGTACCCGCCATTGTGCTGCGTTGCGACAACCAGAGTGCTCTCGCCATTGCGGAGAACTCTAGTGTTTTTCATGCTCACACAAAGCACATTGCGGTTGAGCATCACTTCGTTTGTGATCTGGTGGAGCGACGCGTGATCTCCATCATGAGGGTTGGCACTGTCTTGCAGCGTGCTGATTTCTTGACGAAGGCACTTGCCCGCGGAAAGTTCCTGGTGGCCATTTGTTCTGTTGGGCTTCGCCCCGTGCGTGACAGTGGTTGAGTGTAGGATGTACGTTTGCGTCTCATCTGTCTGTGTCACCCACTATGTTGTTGTACCAGTGCTGCATGCGTATGGACATGCGTACCATCAGGTCATGGGGGAGTGTTGTGCTTTGTGCCATTCCTGTATAGTTTACTGTGACCACTCGGTCGTGTCCATACTCGTGCAGATCCCTGAGGCAGGCGGCCCTGGTGACATCGGCACGACGACAGGCAGCAGACTACCCACTTGGAGCTGACCGACCACTGTTCCAGAGCCCCAGATGCCACTGGGACTCTTTGCTATGTCTTCTACGTCTTGCAGGCGTCTTTCGGCAGACTGGCCATGCGACCTATTTGCATTTTTTGCATTGTATGCGTACTGTCAGTCAATGGATGCATGCATGTGATCAGTCGTAGCGTCCGTCTTTTGATTCTGCACATCTAGGTTCAGACGGCGTAGGATTCTGACATGTGTGCACAGAGCTACGGCCAAAACAGTGGTTTTGGGCCGGTTTTAGAACAGCTCTTGGACTGCCGCGTGCGACACCCGCCGTGCGCCGCGGCAGGTATTTATGTTTTGGACCTGTCATTTGTCATCTATCTGCATAAACTATATTGAAGCATTCTGACACTGTGTCTTGTGTCTCCTAGCCAAACCCTTGCCGTTGTGTGTACGACCTGTGACTGTCGTCACCGTCTGACCAGGCACTGACGCCCGGTCAGCGGGTGTGTTGCTAGGAAGCTTCTACGCACTTTCTCACCAGGGAGATGCATGAAGTCTCATAAGCTTCAGTAGGTCCAACAAAGAAAAGGTAATGGCTGTTGACAAGCATGTAGCACAAATACCTTATGCAGTGCACAATGTGTGATGTACATGCCACTCTTTAATTTGCACTAGAACCAAGCATAAAAGCATTGTTCTGGCCGTAGGTCTGTTGATAGGCGTTCGAAAGCAACATTTTCTAAACAAGTGGATGCAGAGTCTCTAGCCAGATGTAACGATTGCACACATGCATGGGTTCAGATGAGAAGATGTGTGGAAGCTTCCCATTAACTTAGCCGCTGACTAGGCGTCAATGCCCTGTCAGACGGTGACGACAGTCACAGGTTATATACACATCGGCAAGAGTCTGCCTAGGAGACACAAGTCAAAGTGTCAGAATGCTTAAAAAGCAGTTGCAGAGAGAGATGAAAAATGACAGGTCCACGACATAAATACCTGCCGCGGCGCACGAGGGGTGCGGCAGTGCAAGGTCTGTCATAGAACCGGCCTAGAACCACTGTTTTGGCCATAACTCAGCGTAGACAAGTCAGAACGCTACGCCGTTTGAACCTAAACGTGCAAAATCTCAAGCGAGACGCTACAATTGGTCACATGCATGCATCTGACATCAAACGAAGGACACACAATGCAAAAATCTGCAAATCTGGCCCGCGGCCAGTCCACCGATAAACTCCTACTTGTTGTAGAAAAACTACAGAAGGTTCTAGACAGCATCCAAGAATTTGGGGCGGTCGTCGGTCAACTCCAAGCAGGTGGTCCACCACCAGACAACGCACCCACACCATTTGGATCCGCATCAAGGATCTGCACAAGCATGGCCACGGTCAAGTGGTCAACTGGAACGTAACAAATCACAACACTCCCCCATGACCCGACAGTACGCATGTTCATACGCGTGCAGCACTAAAACGAATGCAACAACGGGTGCGGAAACACTCATGATACATACACAGAGACACCTTGCTCTCAACCCCTCTCAGGGAAGGGGCGAAGCCCAACAAGATGAATGGCCAATAGAAACTTCCTACGAGCCAGTGCCTTCATCAACAAAGAAGCATGCAGCATGTGAGTGCCAACCCATATGACATAGATCACATGTCGCCCCACCAGATCACGTATGAAATGATGCTCAGCTGCAATTTGCTTCGTGCGAGCATGAAAAACACCAGAGTTCTCTGCAATGGCAAGAGCACTCTGGTTTTAGCAGCGAAGCACTATGGCGGGCACTGACTGACCAAACTCAAGGAACACGCGCTGTAGCCACACTGCCTCAGTAGCCCCTGCACCCAGAGCAACATACTCTGCCTCCGACGAGCTACGTGCAATGCAGCCCTGCTCCCCGCTACAACAGGATACAACGGTACTACCGAGCAGGAACACGTAGCCAGTGTGACTGCGTCCATTTGGACTCCAGGCCTCGTCGCTATCGGTGTAGCCGTCAAGAAGCACCGAACACTGCCGGCAAAAGTAGAGTCTGAGGTACGGTGTGGAGACCACGTACCACACACTTGCACAGCCGCCTGAAGGGCTCTTGCACGTGGAGTCTGCAAAAACTGTGCAAGGAGGTTGACGGCGAAGGCGATGTCGGGGCGTGAGGTAGTGGCCAGGTACATTAGAGATCCGATGAGACGGAGGTACAAGATCACATCCAGTGTCTCCCCTAACTCTGTAGGATTGTCTACCTTTACGACACCCTGCCTCTTAGATGTGAGAGGTGTGGAGGCCGTGGGCACTGCGCCAAGGAGGTCACTGCAGCGCTCCCCCACAACACGTGTGTATAGGGCCTGATATAGAAGAATTGTCCGACGTCTGCGATCTTGCACGATCTCCATGCCAAGAAACATCACTACAGGACCACGATCCTTCATCTTATAGGCAGTCTGGAGGACCGTCTTGGCCTCCTTCACGGCCTCCATGGAGGGAGATGCGATCACAAGGTCATCCACATAGACCCGGATGGCGGTGAACCGCTTAGGCGACTGTCGGATAAAGAGAGAGGGATCTGCCTCATTCTGTACATGTCCCGCATGAGTCAGGATGACTGTAATCTCTTGGTTCCAGCACTGAGGAGACTATTTGAATCCATACAAGGACTTGCGCAAGCGTCAAACCTTGTCACCATCCTCAAAGCCTAGTAGTTGGGCTAAGTAAACCTCCTCATCCAAAGAGCCATGGAGGAACCCATTGTTCACATCCATCTGGTGTAGTTTCCAGTCATGCTGAGACACCACAATGAACAAAGCGCGAGCTGAAGTCATACGGCCAACTGGGGTGAAGGTTTCAGTGTAATCGATGCCCTCGATCCAGGAATACTCCTTGACGACAAACCGAGCCTTGTGGTGTTCCAGTGAGCCCCCTTGCTTCATTTTCTTGTGAAAGACCTACTCAACTTGAATAGCCTTGCTCCCAGGTGGAAGGTCGACTAGCTCATAAACTCCGAGCTCTCGGATGGCACAAAGCTCATCCTCACACGCAGCACGCCAAGCGTCTGCATCCTTTGATGAGAGAGCTTCCCTCAGTGTGCCCAAATCAGGCGCCATCAAGGGAGAGCTCTCAGTGGCAAGTGCACACGCCACAAAGCTCAGCCTGACAACCACAAGGTCAGGTGCTGCATCACAAGCAATGCAAAACTCGCGAATGTCCAGATCATGCCCTACAGCTCACGCTGGAAGTACCTATGTGTAACATTTGCGGACACTGAGGCCTTGGGCCTTTGTGCCGGGATTACCACTCGCAACGTTGTGATTTGAGCGCCTAGGTGCGGGACCTGACACTCGCTTGACTCTGGGGACCAATGGTCGAAGACTCCCACCAGGCTCATGCCAGTAACCTCGGCTCAAAGGGTTCACCTCAGGCCTAGAGATAGGCATGACAACAGGCAAAAGGAAAGGTGATGCAGATTAAGGAGATGTTGGTGAAATGAAGAGAGGCACATGGTTGGGTATGGCAGCGGGAGCACATGCAAGATCACGCACAGAGGCAAGAGTACTGGTGGACATGGGTACAGAATCATGGGTGCCTATAGGGTGTGAGGGAACAAGCGTAGAGACATGCTGGGCTAGTGAGGTCTCTGGGCCGACAGTTATGATCGATGGGTCATCAAGAGCCAGTAATGGAGAAGTTGAGGCGGCTTGAATTGACACATCTGCCGACAAGAGGTGCTCGTAGGCTTAGACTCCCCCATCCGTCGAGAAGCTTTACACGTAGGAACGTGCTTGACGGACACTGACATGATAAAGGTCAGGTCATTGTAGGTGAGAGACTCAAAGAAGAGCGTGTCGCGGGACTCAATGATGCAACGACGGGCGGGGTCCCAAAAACGCTAGGCCTTCGGCCGCAAGGAGATGCCCACAAAGGCACACAAGCAACTATGCCTGGAGACCTTAGACCCCTGCTGGGCCCGGTGTACCACACGGAAGGCATGGATCCCCAAACACGAGCAAGACACAGATGGGCACGGTGGCCAAACCAGAGTTCGTACGGTGTAAGGTGGTCCGAAAGGGGACCGTGCGGGAGGCGGTTCCACACCCACATCATGTAGGCGAATCCTTTAAATGTAAAGGATTCCATGAGACCGCACTTAGACCGAATAGCACGAACCGCATCCTCCATAGTGTGGTTCTCGCGCTCAGGGACACCATTCTGCTGAGGAGAAACAGGAGCGGATACCTGGTGAAAACCCCCGTGCTCAGCAAAGAAACTGTCCATCTCGCCGTGAAAGTCACCGTTGCGATCTGAGCCGAATGTATGCAGCGTGTGGTGGGACTGACCCGCAACCATCACTAGCTAGAGGCAAACTGCGAGAGCGGCGTCGCTCTTCTGGCACATGTTATAGACCCACCGCATCCAGGTGAATTCAGCAGTTAGGGTTAGGATGTACCAGCCCAATCGGATAAAGACTCGACAGGGAGAGAACCGAGAAGGTCCGAATGGACCAACTCAAGAGGGCGAAGAGCTTGAGAATGGGAGTAAGAGTAGGTGCAACGATGCATCTTACACTGAGCGCAGAACAGACAATCGGTCTTGGGCGGCTTCTCCAAAAAGGCCGCGTCAAGACCTAGTGTGGGTTGTGTCCGAATGAGCTTCAACTTAGTGTTGGAGCCCACATGACACGGGCAATGATGCAGCAGTCGTCGGTTCTCAGCGGAGAGAACACCACTGACATACACACGAGCAAGAGGGGAAGGGGAGCAAGGAGAAGAAGAAATCTGAGAGACACAACATAGATCATCCACAACAGAGGCATGTAGAACAATAAAACGAGTATCAGTACCAGTCTTAGTCATGAAGTGTGCAGTATGCTCCATATAGAGTCCCATCAATGTGCAGGCACACATAGAAATCAAGTCGAGCTCAAGGTGAGTCATAAAAAGCACATCGGCAATTTACCAGGAGCTAGACGAACCATCGAAACACACAACCCCAACACCCTTGACCGGCATGATTGACCAAAGCCTGTGCAAACGGAGGGAACAAACAAAACAGGACCAAGGACAACGAAGTCACTACGACGACAGGTCATGTGGTGAGTGGCACTAGAATCGATGATCCAGGTGCCACCAGGATCACGACTGGAGGACGTCACTGAACAACGGGCAATGGAACAGTTGGCCTCAGACGGGCAATGAGCAAATGGTGAGGAACGACGAAGGGTACAAAGGTGAGACTCATGATTCCAATCGGTACTTTTAGGACCATCACCGTCACATGCCAACTGTGCCCCTCCACACGAGTCATCACGAGCTACAAGAACAGACAAACAAACAGTCTATAAACCATCCGGATGTGACATTACACTCGCACCTCCTTGAAAGCAAAGCACCAGAAGGTGACTAAGCTCGATGATGGTACGGTCACGTGGGTCCGGGTCGCCAGTGCTCACCGGTGGGGAAGCGAGAACTACTGCAGTCGTGGTTGCCGCACAACACAGGCTATGCTACTCAACGCAGAATTGTGTGTGTGTGTAGCAAAAGGCCAAAAAAAGGAACAACACCAACGCCCTGAACTGGACGAGGCATATGTCGTCAACAGGTCCCAACATGGCAAATGTAGCATGAGATGATGTCATGTGATGAGTGGCATCAGAATCGATGATCCAAAAACCACTTGACACGCGAGTCGGGACGATCACACGACATTATGTGCCACTACGAACAAGTGTAGGAGAGTGCTCCACACAACTAGAAGTCATAGCAAGAAGTTGCGGCATGGTGAACGACTACCAATGCTCAATCCACCCCACAAGTGAACCAATCCCAATACTTGTCACGTCTTGAAGGGCTCCATCAAACAAAAAACGGTGATCCATGGACTCCACAACAAAAATTACACTAAAGAAGACATCTGGAGGCCGAGGATAGGAAGGGAATGTGGAGGCTGGAGCGGTCGGACCACGTTACAACTAGTAAACTAGTTGAGTCAGCGGAGGAGAGAAAAGATGGAGCCGTTGGTTAGATCCACGATGGATGGGTGTAGGATGGTGAAGGCCGTCCATAAATGACAAGGTAGTATGCCGATGGAAGCTAGCACCACCTCGGGTGGGATACCGCCAGTGCAAAGACATCGCCGTGAGGGTCAAACAACCAACATCATGAGGAGGAGGCAGGTTTGTTGTTGCTATTGCTGCTACAACAATTGCTACTACTATTGATGTTGCTACTGCTCTGTGTTCAATGCTGATGGGACTCCGGTTCACTGTTGCTTCTAGTACATCTATGAGCTACGAGTGTTGCTGCTACAAGCTACAACTCCCGCTGCTTCTGTTGTTGCTGCTTTGCTGGTGCCCGATGTAGGACTACTACTACTGCTCCTAGCTGTGAGTCCAAGTACTATTATAGCTACAGCAGAAGGCACTCGCAAAGAATACTTCTGTTGGTACGAAAACCGTTGTCATAGCCACTAAATGTATCAGCTACTACTTCTACCAAATGTTGAAGATCTGTAGTAGCTACTGGGGTAGTTGTTGATGGTTTCTCATGCTGTTGCGACCACTGCTCTTGCTACGGAAGCTATGTTGTCTCACAACACCACCACTTAGTTGCATCAGTGCCAAGATGGCCACCATAACGAAAGAAGCTTCCACCAAATTTTGGCAGCATTCTGCCTCTAGCTCTGCTAAAAGACTTCATGTCGTGAGCCCTTACCTCAGGGCCATCGCCTTGCCAGGATCTGTATGCCCCACCCAAACCAGGCCAAGAGTCTCTACTGTAGTTGCGAGTGCTATGTGGTTGAATGCAACAGTATAGTCTTTACACTTTCTCTCATAATATGAGGGAATAGAGAAACCGTCAAAGCAATGTTCAGTCTGAGAGGGTACATTGCAAAGAATGCAACAGAACATATGGTGCTTCAAACGGTGGAAAGACAGTAAAGAGACAATTGAAAACTTAGAAGTTAGAGTGAAGAGTGAAACAGAACAGGCAACTGTATGCATCTAGTCTCACCCTCCTACGCACAACTAAGCGGGTAGTTCTTACCAACCGGTCAAAAAATAGAGTAACCCACCTGCTAGCTCCAAAATAACAGCAAAAAGGAACCCGGTAGGCGTACATGCCCCTCCTTTATCTGAACGACAAACGGAAATAAGTACCAGGTATAGAAACAGAGGCTCTACGCAACGAGATCATGAACAGGTAAGAACAGCGCCACTCATAAAAGGGAACCTGGGAGGTGACCACCAGGAAAACTTTACAGAGCACATGAGGGCGCGTCGGCTCGTGCTCATGCTGTCAAGCAGTCGTCGAGTGTCCCAACATACCAGCAAGACATGGCGACAAGTCCAAAGGTCACAATGACTGACACACTTGAGGAGCCATAGAAAAACATCACCTGTTGTTCCACCAAATCATGCCAAGATTGATGCTCAACAACAATGTGCTTTGTGCGTGTATGAGATGCGCAAGAGTTTTCTTTAGTGGCAAGGACACTCTCACTCTGGTTTTCATAGCACATAATGATGGAAGACATAAAGTGACCCAACTTGCAAAATGAGCAATTCAACCACATCGCTTGAGGAGCCCTAGTCCCAAGGGACATACTCTTCCCCTTACGAGCTACACGTAATGTAGCCTTGCTTGCCACTACGCCATGGCAGCGTACTACAATCGAGCAAGATCTGATAGCCTGTCCGATTGCGCCCATGAGGGATTAATGCCCAATCATTGTTCATGTAGCCATCGACAACCACCGAGCACTGTCAACGAAAGAAATATCCAAGGTAGGATATAGAAACCATGTGCCGCACCACTCAGAGAGCCGCATGAGCTTTCACTAAAGGAGACAGTTAGAACTATGGGATGAGTTGACAACCAATGCAGTGTTGAGCCGAGCGATCATGGCTACGTACATGAGTGAGATCATGAGCCGCATTTACAGGATCGCGTCCATTGTCTCCCCCACCTCTGCTAGATCATCCATCATGAAGGCATGTTGTCCGTCTGTTGTGATGGGTGTGGAGGCTTTGGGAACTATAGCAAGGAGGTTTGTGAATTGCTTTTCTACAACACTGGCACAACTTTCTTCATTAACTGAGAGTGTCTGCCGTCGAGGGTCATGCATAATCTCCATTTCAAGGAACACAGCCACAAGACCAAGATTCTTCATCCAGTAGGTTGCGTGAGTGACCGCCTTGGCCGCCTTCACGGCCTCCATGGAGGGAGGTCGTCAACATAGACGAGGATGGTAATCAAATGCTCAAATTTCTATCAAAAGAGGAGGAATGTAACTATGTCACTCTGCAAGTTTCCTTGCATGAGTCAATGTGAAGAAAATATCCTGGTTCTAGCACGGAGATGACTACTTGAAGCCGCACCAGGCCTTGCACAAGGACCCGACCTTGTCTTTGACCTCAAAGCCAAGAGGCGAGACCATATAGATCTCCTCCTCTAGAGTTCCATAGAGGAACGTGTTGCTCACATCCATTTGGTGTAATTCCCAGTCATGCTGAGCAACAATAGTACCCCCAGAATCGTTTGTGTGCAACCTCACTGTGAAGGAAGGGAATTTTTTCAAATTAGGTGTAACTACTTTCAAGGTCGTGACACAATATCTTATCTTGTGCCACCTGAACATTCCTCAACGATATCCTTA
The DNA here is from genome assembly GCA_023375785.1 of Penium margaritaceum. Taxonomy (NCBI): domain Eukaryota; kingdom Viridiplantae; phylum Streptophyta; class Zygnematophyceae; order Desmidiales; family Peniaceae; genus Penium; species Penium margaritaceum. The sequence continues at coordinate 56,241 of SZWC01002381.1, forward strand.
GTCCATGATCATGTTGTATGATCTCTTGTAGGGCATGTGCATAGAGTGTAGGATGCATCTGCACTATTCTGTTGAGTTTCTGTACTATTCATTCTGCTTTGCACGTCATGTGGATGCGAAGGGAACCATCTTTACACATGTGTTTTGTGTTGCTCTTTGTCACATACCACTTGCAATTGTTTGTGTCTAAGCATGTTGAAGCACAGAACTTGCACCGTACTTCCATTTGTTGTTTGTAGTAGACATGGTAGCAAATTCTCTTCCGTTTGTAAACTCATGCACATAGTCATAATGCATGAATAATCATTGTATGATGGAAAAAATGCATGCAAGAATGCAATTGAGAAAGTAAATACTCCACTCATGTTTACATGAACATGGTCCTCTCAGTGAATACATCAAGGTCTTGGAGTGCAGCCATGATGTTGGCTTCACTCTTGAAGACACTGTCAACATGAAGCATTTGGATTTAGACTAGAGCCGTGGGTTCAGGTTGCTTCATGCGCCATGCACGAAGACAAGTTCTCCCTACTTGACTATTTTGCTCTTTGGATGCGTGCCCTATAGCTGCATCATCAATCTCCTAATCTTTGATCTACCTTTCCTCCAAGATTTCCTCTTCTTCCTCTCTATTATTACCTATCCATCGACTTCCCCCTCCCTCTCTAGGTTTCCCTCTTTCCCCTCCACTTCATCATCCTCTTCTTCCTCAAATCCCCATCCCTCCTTCTCCACGATCCTCCAGGTACGCTTTGTTATCATCTTTCACGTTGATTTTCTCATCACAACCCTCTTCTTCCACCATCTCCTCTATATGCTTCACGATCATCTCAGTGTAGACTGTTGATGCTTGTGTGCCACATGCTGAAGATGTCACACAACTCCAAAGTTGCCTCAAATAATCCGTTCTGTATACTAACATGAGGAGGAAGGCACGTGTGTCATCATGGACAGTAAGGTGGATGCAAGAGTTGGACATGGTTTGGAGAGGACCTAGAGAAGGGGACATAGGTGGGGATAAAGTCAGACAAAGAGAAAGAGTATCAAGAAATATTTTTGGTAGAAAGGGAAAAAGAGAAAAATAGGGCAAGCTGAGGGGAAATTGGGTAGGGGCAAGTGCCATCACAAATATGTTGGAGGAGTAGATGAAAATGCAAATGAGGTGGATGTTGCTTTGATACAATGGATGCTTATATGGCATGAGAGAGAGTTTTAACATAAGGAATTGAAAAAGGAGAAAGAGGGCACAAAGGGAGGTGCTTGCATTGCTTTGGATTGTCATACATAGAGAGGTGGGGGGAGGAGGGGGAACAGCAAGTGAAGGAGAAACAAATAAAGAGGAAGAAAAATGAGGCCCGTTGGTGATAATGTAAGTTATGTGAATGATCCCTTTTGTTAACGGTGAGAAGGAAAAAAAACATTCTATATGATTAGGTGGAGTCGGTAGGCCGTGGCTAATCAACCTCCGGGCCCGAGGTTGTACCTTTATGGACCTGTTTTCTCTCATTTGACTTCATCCCAGGTAGGTGAAATCCGACCCACCTGCAATGTCCCCTTGAAAGAATGTTCTCAACTGCTGTTGTCACATTTTGTCCTTTGGCCACTAGCCCTGCAGTACCTCTTGTCATTTTACTGTTTTTTTGGGGTTAGTGAAATTTGTTTCACAGATATCGGAACCGGGCTCACCGTTCCTTAGGCGTGCACTTCGATTTTGCATCCAAGAAACCCATTTTAGACAACCTTATCGATGTCGAGGCCATCAAAAGACCCCGTTGTCTACTAGTCATCATTAGCAAGACCCATATATGTATTTATTGCATTGTTGGTAGCGTTATCTCTCATTGCATGAGTATAGAGGAGAAAATTTATGCATCATGATCGCATCTGTGCATATGTGACACAACGAGGAGTGTGTTACCATAAGAATTAATGGCTGTTATTTGGATTAATCACGAGAAACCACATGTCGGTGGTCATTCCTTGTGTGGACAGGCTACAATCCTCAAAGACCAAGAGATGTCCCAACGCTTATCGACAATTCCGCAAGCAATGATTAAAAGCACTATGGTAGCTAAAGGCCTTTCTACATGGCGTTTCACGTGTTATTGCACTTCTTGATCTTATAGATGGATACTTATTGCATCGGATTTCCTGTCTAACTGTAAGGTTACATGACTCATAAAAGCAAGCATAGAATATCGGTCTTTGATTTAGACTATCTCCATCCCATACTTGCAAGTGCTTGAAAACTTGCAAGCTCCCATCAGTTCGTAAATGCACCATTCCATTACCAATGCAACCATCGACATGTTGCACGTGACATTGTTTTGAACATCTCTCATGACATTTGCAAAGTTGATTATCACTGAAATGGAGGGGAAAAAAGGCAAAACAGACACTATTCTTAGTAAAAGTATTATAGGATAACTAAAAGTGATGGACAAAGTTACAGGTGGAGTCCAGTTCACGTCTATGGACACTGGCTTTGTCTCTCGATGATTATTCAGAATCAAAAGAGTTGTCCATCGAGAAATTGACAGATTGGTTGATATGAGAGAACATTCGGGGAAACATTCTTCAATGCTGCGTTTTGATCAGGGAAAATCCCAAAATAAACGGTCAAGGAGAGCAGCGCATGTTGTCCAGGGAACATGGGGGAGGATGGCAAGGTACACATTGATTTTCCTGACAATAACCTTGTGAAATGGTGAAAAACATGCTCTTTGAAAACTCTTTGATGGCACTCGGATGGACTTGAAAGATAGAGTTTGCAGTGACAAGAGGCCCGTTATTCAACCTCGTCTTTGTACATAATATGAGATGATGTGGTACACTGTGTGGAAGCCATTCAGCCATGGTTCAAAATGATTGGCAAGATTCAGGTTGCGTGCAAGGCGGAGTTATGTGTTGAGTCCTCACTGTTGCGCTCGGCCCTATCGCACATGTGTCTAATGCATTCCATGTGTTCTGCAAGGGTTTTAACACCTGATTGCGAATGCATCAATTCCTCCCATTAGCTTCCCTGGTGATATTGTTATGACATGCGGTCACTTTGCCTTCTAGCCTAGTCTCGTACACCACACCTGGTTTCGACCTAGATTCGATTCTCACACCATATCTTACATACATTTGACATGGTGGCAACCTTTTTTGGCTGGCATGTTTTATCACTTGGCTCATTCATCTAACAATCCCACACCAAAAATCAAACATGCTTTGACACACTCCATGGTATGCCAAGGACCATTGGGGCAAGATTTTACAAGACATGGTCATGCCTTGTTTCTTCGTAACTAAAATGTTCACCATGGAAAACAAATGTGATGACTTGGCATGTTCGTTTTCCTTCTACAAACTCCTCTTCAACAAGCATCCCATGACATCTATAGCAACTGCCACAAACCCGTCCAACTCATTTGGGGTGTTGGCAGTGCGACAAGATAGTTAACCCCGAATCATGCCTCTTCATAGCACAAACTATCAAACCCATCAAAGAAACATAAAATGGTTCCACAAGCTTGGATTTCTGGATGGGGAATTCCCATTACTTCCATTGGAGTGGATGCTTCAACATGCTAGGGACAATGGATGTTTAGCATCACATTGTTTTGGAGTACTTTTGAAGCATACCCACTGACGTCGCAAAAAAATTACAACATACCAAATTCACACAGAAAAATAATAAGGTAGCCACTTGGGCAGAAAAATAACTACAACGTCCACCAAAAGCAATAAAAAATACTTCTAAGGGCCATCGTAAAAAACTAATACTCCGAATGTCCACCGAGCAAAAACTCATATGGGGAACAGTTTAATGCTCCGCATACTTGCTTTCTGCACCGGCCAGAGTAACACGAAAGCATCAAAACATGACCCAAATCTTGGCTCGCGTTGCAAGGACAGCGTGGCAGATAAGTTTACTGTCCAATGATCGAGGGTCGCTCATTTGCATCTATCGAGCATTATCCACCCCGTGTAAATGTTGTGTGCACACAAAGTTTGCAACGTCGACCGCTAAAACCATTGTTGAACCCAAATGTCCTACATTGAACACCTGACCACAGTCAAATCTCAGTCCGTCCATGTTTGCCCAAAACCAATCGTTCAAGAGTGGGCTCGTGCACCAAAACTGGAAACCAGTCCACATTGATTGCCGCGCCTGGTGTGCCTTGCCACACATTGCCACTTACACGCGACGTAAAAGCATGTCAAATTGATCGTTTCTATGTAGTTCACCGGTTTGACATAGGGGTGCACAATGCAAATGCCTCCCCGATTGAACGTTGTGCGATACTTGAAATTTGGACGTCGATGTCTATTGCACAGCTATAGCTATTGCTACTCCAACTTGTGAGCATGGCTACCAACGACGGTAGGAGTGAGGTTCCGAATGGGCCGCACCAATGGCACCAAGGTGGTGCGTGGGGTGGAGAGGAAGCCCTGTGGATATCTGCCATGTTGCATCCCCGGGAAGCCGCAGCTACATCGGCCACTAAAAAGGCAGAGTGGGAGGAATGGATAACACGGAATGGGATGCCATCATGGACATCCACACCTCCTCAACCGGAGACCATGGTTTGGATCCTGGACAGGCGTATGCCCTCTCCGTGTCCTCCTAACACTCCTGACCCGTGGGTGCCCTCACTGTACACGAAGCCTTCCAGCCCTTAGTGTGGCAGATAGTGGGCTTGTGTGATGATTATTCACGAAATCATTCATGATGTGTCTACTAAACTCCTATCATTCCAACCCTTAGTATTGTTGATAGTGGGCATGTGCTATATTTATCCATGAATTCATTCATGCTATGTCCATTACATTCATATCCTTTGAGCCCTTTGTGTGGCAGATAGTGGGTAGGTGAGTTTTTTCTCCACAAATTCATTTATGATGTGTCCACAACATTCCTGTCCTTCCAGCTCTTACTGTGGCAGATCATGGGCATGTGTAATTTTTAACAACGACTGCATCCATGATGTGTCCACGACTTCCTATTTTTACTCAATGAAACCTACATCAACATCTACATGTATCGGATGCATTTCCCTCTACACTCACCACCACCACCTTAGTACCTGTTGTCTCAACTGCTATAGTGCTATCGACACAGAGTTTGAATTCAACAGCGCGCGGCCACAGAGCAACTAGGATTTTGATTTCTTTGTGACTCACCGTATGTCACATGTAGCATCCAGACATGGGCACCCTTCAAGACTAATGTCTGCATAGTGAATAAACTAATGTACTGAGCTAACAGGAAATTTTACTACAAGTTGTAATGGCGACTGGTCACTCAAACATAAAACACAATAATGAAGTATTAAGCTCATTCCAGTACAAGTACTAGGATGAAAAAACAAGCACAGCAGAGAGATGAGAAATAGATGACACAAAAAGCAGGTTTCTCATAATCAAGGCTAACAAAACAGAGGGGCTCAGTCACATGTACTAATCCACACTTGAACGTACACGGGTAAGCCATGCACAAAGCAAGTGACCTCACACAGAGGATACTCTTCTCCTTCACTGAACTCTTGGCATGCATCATGAAAGACTTCCACAAAGGAGGATGCACACTTGCCCGTGTAAGGGTTGGCCACTTCATGTATGGCCTCTTCCACCTCTGTCTTCCCTTGGTTCACATTGGCCATCTTGCAACACATGACATCTGCAGCCTTCACCCCACAACCCATGTCATGGGCCACATGTGATCTGACCCTCTGTCAGTGCAATTTGATCCTCGGTTGCTACTTAACCACCGTCTTGAGCAGGTTAATGGATCTGCCTCACCTGCACCGAAAACAGAAAGAAAACATCGAATAGTTAGGGGCACTCAAGTGAACACATGTGCACAAATGGACAGGACAGCATTGCATGGCAAATCAAGTTAAATTTTCTCACACAAAATGGCCTCAGTGCATCCGCGTGCGCTGCAGTTGCGATTCGTCTCCCATAAAGTCCGAAGGGGAGAAGCTGTCCTTTGACTCCCACTCCTCAGTCTCGGTCGTCACATAGTCTGAGTCCTCTTCCTCCTCTAATGGGTCATTGTCAGTTGTGTTCTTTGCTGCTGCCTCGGGACACCCAGGGTTGTAAACCTAGGAGGAGACCGTGGGGTCTGCTGCTTCACCTACTGCATCATTTCTTGCTACGTCATGACATGCTGCTGCTACTGCTTCACCCGCTACATCACTTCCAGCTGTGTCATCACCTGCTTCTGCTGCTACTACTGATGCTTCCGCCACGTCCTTCACGAGAATCATTTCAGGTTCACCACCTACGTTTGCTCTTGCGGAACGTTCATTCCTAGGCTGTCTGGGGCATCGTCCACCATCACCACACATCTTGCACCCTATAACAAGCTGTCTGGCACGTGTTGCAACAAAGTTGGTTGGGGAGAGGGCAGGAGGGTTTGTGCACCACCTAGACCCATGTCCAGCCAGCCCGAAGTGGCTACAGATGTGGCTTCTCTTGCGTCGTTCATACCTGTCCCTCCGCTTGGACTTCAGCCTCCCAGCACCGTGCTTCTTGCCTCACGGGTCTCACCCTTCCTCTGCGTATTGCAGCTCCTAAAGATTCACCCCAGGCATTGGGTGACGGTAGGTCCTCTTCCATGCCATTTTTGTTAGGTGAATGTCCACGTACAATGTACGTGGACATCTCCGGGTTCACTCCGGCAACAAAGCGAAGGCTGACCACATGTTGACATGCTTAGCCGTACTCGCCATATGGGCCACAGTTGCACTTCCTCGGATTGCAGTCCACCTCGCACCCAGACAGACTCCTGGGATCGGAGACGATTCCAAAGAGAGGTCCCGCCAGGATGATGTCATACTCCCTCGCCATCTGCGTGTATTTCTTCACCTTACCATTGGCGAAGGGTGCAATCGTGGTTTTGCAATCATGTGTTTGCTTCCGGCCTTCTGCAAACAACTTCTCCACCCACACGTAAAGTTGGGCAAAGCAGTGAAAGGGGTACACATGGCAGAGGTCCATGATGCGGGCATTCAACGACTCTACCGCATTGCTTGTTGTGTGTGTGCCATGTGCCACGGGGATGTTCACCCTAATCCAGCTGACCATCGGGATGCCGAGTTCTGCTCCACCACCGAATATGTGCTTCAGACCCTGCTTCAATGCCCTTGACAGTTCCCCCTGGGTGTAGTTGAACACCCTGGCATTGAAGGCGTGCGCAAGGGTCCAGAAGAGGTCCGTGACCACCCGACCTGCTTTGGACTTCACGTTCTCGGGGATGTGTTGTGCACAGTAAGTGTGTGTGGCTCCAGGCATCTCACAGGCAACAGCAACAAGGAGCGCGCTGTCATGATCAAAGATGATGGCTATGCCACGCTCTCGTGC